>CAIGQV010016298.1:10162163-10173059 GCA_903798115.1 Danio jaintianensis
AGTATTGCATTGTATACTGTTATAAGGTGCTGTGTACAAATGCGTATAAAGAAGTATTGCATTGTATACCGTTATAAGGTGCTGTGTACAAGTGCGTATGAAAAAGTATTGCACATGTTTATTGCACAGTATGGGAATAATTTGCTGTTCATGAGGTAGATGGCCTGAGGAAAGAAACTTTTCCTGTGTCTGGCTGTTTTTGTGCTCGGTGCTCTGTAGCGCCGACCAGACGGTAACAGTTCAAACAGAAAGTGTGCTGGGTGTGAAGGGTCCAGAGTGATTTTGCAAGTCCTTTTACTCAATCTGGAAGAGTACAGTTCTTGAAGTGTAGGAAGGGTAGTGCCAGTGATACGTTCAGCAGTCCGGACTATTCGCTGTAGCCTACGGAGGTCGGTTTTGGCAGCTGAGCCGAACCAGACGGTGATTGAAGTGCAGAGGATGGGTTGGATGACAGCTGAGTAGAACTGTACGAGCAGCTCCTGTGGCAGGTTGAACTTCCTCAGCTGACGAATTAAGTACAGTCTCTGCTGGGCTTTCTTCACAATAGAGTCTATGTGAATGTCCCACTTCAGATCCTGAGAGATGGTGGTGCCCAGGAACCTGAATGACTCTACTGCAGCCACAGTGCTGTTCATGATGGTGAGTGGGGGAAGTGCAGGGGGGTTTCTCCTAAAGTCCACTATCATCTCCACCGTTTTGAGCGTGTTCAGCTCCAGGTTGTTGCATCTACACCATAGAGCCAGCCGCTCCACCTCCTGTCTGTATGCAGACTCGTCACCGTTCCGGATGAGGCCGATAACAGTAGTGTCGTCCGCAAATTTCAAGAGCTTGATGGAGGGGTCTTTTGCAGTGCAGTCATTGGTATACAGGGAGAAGAGCAGTGGGGAGAGAACACATCCCTGGGGGGCACCGGTGCTGATGGTGCGGCTGTCGGATGTGATTTTGCCCATTCTGACTAGCTGTTGTCTATCTGTCAAAAAGCTGGTGATCCATTGACAGACAGAGCTAGGAACAGAGAGCTGGGTCAGTTTGTACTCGAGCAATGATGGGACGATGGTGTTAAAGGCAGAACTGAAGTCCACGAATAGAATCCTTGCGTAGTTCCCTGGTTTGTCCAGATGTTGTAGTGTATAATGCAGTCCCATGTTGACTGCATCATCCACAGACCGGTTTGCTCTATAGGCAAACTGCAGGGGGTCCAGCAAAGGTCCAGTGATGTCCTTCAGATATGCTAGCACCAGTCTTTCAAATGACTTCATGGCCACAGATGTTAAGGCAACAGGTCTGTAGTCATTGAGTCCTGTGATCTTTGGCTTCTTCTGGATTGGGATGATGGTGGAGCATTTGAAGCAGGATGGAACTTTGCGCTTTTCCAGTGATCTGTTGAAGATCTGTGAGAAAATGGGAGCCAGCTGGTCAGCGCAGGTTCTCAGACAGGCTGGTGAAACACCATCTGGGCCAGGTGCTTTCCTTCTCTTCTGTTTCCTGAAGATCTGACGCACATTATCCTCACTGATCTGAAGTGCGGGGGGGGAGAGAGGGGTGGCTGGAGGTGTTGATGGCTGTGTAGAGAGATCGTCAGGGTGGGTGGGGTGTCTGGTCGGGGGTCTCAAATCTACAGTAGAACATATTCAGCTCGTTTGCAAGTTGTTTATTGCCATCAATGCTGGGGGATGGTGTCTTGTAGTTTGTGATGTCTTTCAGGCCTTTCCACACTGATGCCGGGTCGTTGGCAGAAAACTGGTTTTCCAGCTTTTTGGCATAGCTCTTCTTAGCCACACCAATCTCCTTTGTCAGTGTGTTCCTGGCCTGATTGTACAAGATCCTGTCCCCACTCCTGTAGGCATCCTCTTTGGCCTGACAAAGCTGTCTAAGTTTCGGTGTGAACCATGGTTTATCATTGTTAAATGATAAATAGGTCCTGGTAGGGATGCATAGCTCCTCACAGAAACTGATGTATGATGTTACGGTATCTGTGAGTTCGTCCAGGTCGGTGGCTGCAGCTTCAAAAACACTCCAGTCAGTGCATTCAAAACAGGCTTGTAATACCTGTTCTGTGTCGTTGGTCCATCTCTTAACAGTCCTTAATACTGGCTTAGTAGTTTTAAGTTTTTGTCTGTAAGTTGGTATAAGATGAACCAGGCAGTGGTCGGAGAGTCCTAGAGCTGCTCTGGCGACGGAACGATATGCATCCTTTATTGTGGTGTAGCAATGGTCCAAAATATTATTGTCTCTGGTGGGGCATGTAATGTGCTGTTTGAATTTAGGCAGCTCATTTGTGAGTTTCGCCTGATTAAAGTCACAGAGAATGATAAAAACAGAGTCCGGGTGTTGTTGTTCTGTCTCTGTGATCAGATCAGCCAGCTGTTGCAGTGCAGTACTCACGTGTGCTTGCGATGGAATATAAACACTGATGAGAATGAACGAGGAAAACTCCCGCGGCAAGTAGAACGGCTTACAGTTAATGAAAAGCACTTCCACGTCAGGACAGCACATCTTCTTTAACACAGTTACATCCGTACACCACCTTCTGTTGATGTAAAAGCATGTCCCACCACCGCGCGTTTTGCCCGTTGACTCCGTATCGCGGTCCGCTCTGTACAGCTGAAAGTCCGGTAGGTGTAACGCGCTGTCCGGAATGGCTTCGTTCAGCCAGGTTTCCGTGAAACACAGAGCAGCAGAGTTGTTAAAGTTCTTGTTTCTGCATGCGAGCAGAAGTAGTTCGTCCATTTTGTTAGGAAGAGAGGGGAGATTCGCCAGATGGATGCTAGGCAGCGCCGTTCTGAAGCCGCGCTGTCTGAGCCTGACGAGCGCGCCGGCTCGCTTCCCACGCCTGCGCGTCTTGTAGCGTTTCCCCATTGCAGCTACTCCGCCGACGACAATGTTCAGCAAAACGCCAGAGAAATCAAAAACCGGTTGGTGATTAATTGGAGTGTACTGCCGAATGTTCAGCAGCTCGTCCCTGGTATAACTGATCACGTATGATAAACATAAAACAGGACAAACGAACAAAAACAGTGCAAAAACTAGAGAGCTCCACACCGAGGCGGCCATCCGGTGCGCCATCTTGGAATGAATCTTAATAATAATAATGTTGTATTTAACTGTACTTCTTACATGGCCTGAGGCTGCATAAAGGAAAAATTAAGGCTCTTTTTGTTTCTCAAACATTGTGAAGTGGCTATGAAAGTGTGTTGTTGTGTTTGTTCAGATGGAGATTGTGAGTTTGGTGAAGAAGACAGCGAAAGGTCAGAGGCTCAGAGAGAGTCTGTGCTGACCGAGAGCAAGGTCACTTCTGTTGGGTTCGAGACGCTCCACACAACACATCAAGCCACAAAGGAAAGGTCAGAAACCCTTTTCACATGCCAGGCCCTTATTTCTTGTTATTTACTCAACTGGCCGAATATAGGGATAGTTCACCCAAAAATGAAAATTTACTTACTACTCATTCTCAAGTGGATTCAAACCTTTGAGTTATTCTGTTGAACACAATAGAGGATATTTTGAAGAAAGCTGAAAACATGTAACCATTAATTTCCATATTATTGATTCCCAATACTATGGAAGTCAATGGTTTCCAGCTTTCTTCAAAATATCTTATGTTGTGTTCACTCGAATAAACAAACTCAAACAGGTTGGAACAAGTGAAAAGTGAGTAAATGATGACAGGATTTTCAGTTTTAGGTGAACTATTACTTTAAGACGTGTGTTGGGTTAAAAACCTTAGTTTATTATTATATACAAGAAGCAAAATCATGTTGTGTGTGTGTATGTTTGTATATATATTATTATTAAAACTATTATGTTTAGAAATGTGTTGAAAAAAATCTTCCCTCCTTTAAACAGAAATTGGGGGAAAAATATAAAAAAATTAACATTTAATAGAAGGGCTTATAATTCTGACTCTATATAATGTATACACACACACACACACACACACACACAGTCAAGTCCAAAATTATTCATACCCCTTGCAAATTCTGACTTAAAGTTACTTTTATTCAACCAGCAAGTTTTTTGTTGTTTTTTTTGGACTGGAAATGACACAGGCTTCTCCCAAAAGATAATAAGACGATATACAAGAGGCATCATTGTGGAAAGAAAAAAAACAATTCTCAGCTTTTATTTACATTTGATCAAAACCTTTAAGTCAGAATTTGCCAGGGGATTGGCTGTATATATACATCAAATATCATGGAAAGCAAAAAGCAGACCAGTCTTGATCTTTTTCACTTGTTTCTCACGTTCAAACTCTTCTTTTTTCTCTTTACTGCTTAAGGTTGTCGACCTCTGTCCTGAAGGAAAGATTAATGGAAACAGTGACCGAGTATAACAGGGAACAAGGGTGCCTTTCAATCCTTCTCTTAAAGCGTTTATTTATTTTTATCTCAGTCCCTTTATTCATCTGGGGTCGCCACAGCGGAATGAACCACCAACTCATCCAGCATTTGTTTTACATAACGGATGCCCTTCCAGCTGAAACCCAGTACTGTCTGTTGTTGTCTGTAAGTCTGTTGTTTACATATTTGACCAACGAAAGCCAACTGACTACAACGGACTGTTTTAAAAGCATCATATTAATGATTTACGTGACAGCCGCTTTATAAAACAATCCAAACAAGGAATCTGTAAGGATCACTCAAATCTCCTGAAGTGGAGCCCGCGGGGTGTTTTCTAACAGGGCCGTTGCTCATTTCTGACAGCACGGCGTGGCTTCATTTCATCTGCTCTTTTAATGTGTTGAAAGACGCATGAGTGTGCAGATGAAACATTAGACACATCAGCGTGTCGCTTTCAGCTCCTCTTCTGTCGCCAACTGATGATTTAACGATGCGGATCAACAGGACGTCTTCGCTACTTGTTAGTAAACTGTCGAGTCGTCGACTAAATGATGTGTTCTTTGTAGTTGCTGTTTCACGGCTCACCTGAAAACCACTCAAAACAACCCGCTCGACTGTCAGAGAAACCCGTAGACATCGCATTAGTGTCTCCATTCAGGAGATCTCAAACTGAGCTCAAACATTTCTCATCAGATTGCACAGGTATTTTGAGTCAGAGATGAAAAGTTTTTGTTTTTTTTAAGAATGTGTCCTGTTTCATTTATGTTTTCTGTGCAGAACTAATGACTAGGAGGCTTTCTTTTCAAGTCAAGTCAAGCTTTATTGTCATTCCGCTACATGTGTGGACATAAAGAGGAACGAAATGTCGTGTCTCACAGGACAACGGTGCTACATAAATTAATCATAAATACAAACACAACACTGGACATAAGAGCTATTTAAAAAAAAACTATGCATAACTGACATATACAGGTACTATAAGATACTGAACTATACACATAAGACAGGCTATACAAGTACTTTTACATGAGACTGAACAATGTTGTGCAGGATATTGTGCAAGAGAGGTATTAAAGGTGAATATTGTGCAAAAGAGGTATTTAAGGTTTAATAATGTGCAAAAGAGTTATTTAAGGTTGAAGCAAGCAGTGCAACATGATTGTGGTACGTTTATAGCAAATATAATTTTCCTTATTGACATTTTGACATTACACTCTGTGCAGTGCTTACATTTCTTAGTTTTTATTTTGTTTGTTAGTCACAATAAAAAAAAATGTCCACACAAATAAAAAATATGTGCGTTCAGAAACATTAAGTCAAACTTAAGTGAGTTCTTTTTTTTTTTAAACAAGCCAAATAATCTGCCAATGAGTAAAATTGCTAAGAGAAATTATCATATTTCAAACCGAACACAAGATTATTTTACTTAGCCAGCTGAAACTCAGCTCAAACATTTCATTTGTTTTATTTGATGTTTTCTTTGCAAATCTAATGACTAGCATGCTTTTTTGGACATTTGATTTATACAGTAAACCATGTGGTGCAAAAGAATGCTTTTATTTCTTAGGCTGCGTCCGAAATCGCCTACTACTCAGTAGATACTGCATTTGAATTTAAATTTACTACTCGACCATTAGAAAAGTACATTCTATGCAGTATGAATGGAACTCAGATGTACTATATCCACCATTTTTTCATGATCACGTGTCTTAACTCCCATTCATGAATTCTCTCGTGGGACATAATGGGATAGTGTAGCAAATTTTTTTCAACTAAGGGCAAGAGTCAAACAGAAAACATATTTCGTTAATCACACATTAGTGAAGTTAACGCTGTTAAAAAGACTTTGCATTAATGCACAATTGACGCATTAACTTTGACAGCCTTAATATATACAGGGTTCATACGGTCATGGAAAACCTGGAAAAGTCATGGAATTTTGAGATGGCATTTTCCAGGCCTGGAAAAGTTTTGGAAAATCAGAAAAACCGACAAAGTTTTGGAAAAGTCATGGAAAACAGATATCTGTATACTTGAATATAGGTTAGTTGTCTTTACTACTTTTCTGTCCTTGGCCAATCACATACTCTCACATTATTAGTGCGGTGTAAGCATCATCTAAATAATTTTTACATAGATATAAATATAAGCTGAAACTAAAAATATTGTTGCGTGTTTTACGATATGCTGTAATAAATTTGAACATGCATTGTTTTTCTTTTACCACGCATATGTAGACATTGCATGAAACATTAGGTCATGAAAATTTACTTGAAAGTCTTGAAGCATTCACTGCCATTATATGAATCACTAAGAACCACAGATTCAGCTTAAAATCTTCTTTAATGTTCTACTGATGAAAAAAAGTCTCCTGCATCTTGAATGACCTGTGGGTGAGTAAATTAACAAGAATTTTTCATTTTGAGGTGAACTATCCCCTTAAGATTTCATCGCAGAGTGCATCTTGGGGAAATGTGATCTCTTCTGAAACTGTTTATATGTTTTAACTGGGAAAAAAAGCTAAAAATACTAAGTAAGAATTATTTTTGCATTGCATTCACACCAAATCTGCATGTGTTTAAAAGTCTGTATATTTGATCCCTCTAGAAATATTTTTCCTCTTCTCTTCTCAGTCTGACACGAACACACTGTAATGCGTGAGGAGGACTGGAGGAATTAGCAAGATAACAGCAACTTCTGGAGCCTTTCATGTAAAAAAAAAAAACTTTATAAACAGCGTCCTGTCACTTTCTTATAAATTATGCAGTCTGTACTGCTGCGCTGCTTGTCAAAGCAATCGTCACGGTGCAGTCGCTGTTCAAGACTGTGTTTTTAACCTTTCATTACACAGCCACGTAAACTAATTACCATTGCAGAAGCGCACAGTGTTACTCTGTATGTGTTTTTATGCAGTTGTGATTCTGCTCCTCCTGCTTGTCCGACTGACAGCACAGCACCGTGGGTTTCTTGTTATTTATTTAAGGTTGTAAATAGGATCTTAGTGACGGATGTTGGCAAGAGCTGCTTCAAAACTGTCTGTCAGACTGACTGTAAGCTGAGAGACATGCAGTCATACTTGTGTGAGATGTCGTAAGATGTTTGAGAAGTGCACAACAACAACAACTGAAGACTCTGTTCTCTTCTGTTTTTTTTTTATTTTCTGTTATTGTTTTTGTGTGTGTGTGTACAGGTATATGTGGTTTACAGGGACACAAAGTTGTATAATGACATGGGTATGACTTAGTTGTACTCTATTAAGGTGTTTACAGGGTCACACCTCATGTCCCTCTAATTCAAAATGCTTAAAAATCATATTTCACAAAGTCTTTTGATTTTCAAATTTTACCACAGGTTTCCTGTGAGCGTTTTTCACTGTATAAAATACATTACACCTATGGAGTGTCCCTGTAAACCATGAATACAAGTATGTGTGTGTTTTGGTGCCTGGAATGTGTTACAATGATGTAACATTTTATTCTCACTTCAGTTTTTCTGTTTTTATTAGATGGAGCACTTACCTGGCAGCCGATCTTCATTGATCTTCATTCCAGCAGTAAGAGCAGAGTGTGAAGGTTTAATTAGCAGAGTAATAGCACAGTTTTGCTTCAAATATTGCAATGCACACAATATTATGGGTGACATTTCAGAGTTCAAAAGAGGACCGATTGTTCGTGCGCATCTCGCTGGTACTTCTGTGACCAAGACAGCAAGTCTTTGTGATTATCAAAAGCCACGTATCCAAGCTAATGTTAGCATACCACCAAGAAGAAGAACCACATCCAACAGGAGTAACTGTGGATGCAAGAGGAAGATGTCTGAAAGGGATGTCCAGGTGCTTACCCAGATTGTGTCCAAAAAACTTAAAACCACAGCTGCCCAACTCACTGCAGAATTAAATGTGCACCTCCACCTGTTTCCACCAAAACTGTTCGTCGGCAGCTCCACCGGGTCAATATACTTGGCCAGTTGCTATAGCCAAACCTTTGGTCACTCGTGGCAATGCCAGACTTTAGTTTCAATGGTGCCAGCAGCAAATCTTGGGCTGTGGACAATGTGAAACATGTATTGTTCTCTGATGAGTCCACTTTCACTGTCTTTCCCACATCCGGGAGAGTTACAATGTGGAGAAGCCCCAAAGAAGCGTTCCACCCAGACTGCTGCATGCCCAGAGTGAAGCATGGGGGTGGATCTGTGATGGTTTGGGCTGCAAATCATGGCATTCACTAGGCCCAATACATGCTAGATGTGTGCATCACTGCCAATGACTACCGAACCATTCTGAAGGGCGATGTGCACACAATGGGTCAAACATTGTATCCTGATGGTGCATCAATACACACAGCAAGACTGGTAACAGAGTGGTCTGATGAACATGAAAGTGAACATCTCCCATGGCCTGCACACGTTTTCCTCCACCAGCATCGCGTAGTGACCTGAACACTATTCTGAAGAAGAATGGCTTAAAATCCCTCTGGCCACTGCATGTGCAGGACTTTTATCTGTCATTCCCAAGACCAATTGATGCTGCATTGGCCGCAAAATGAGGCCCTACACCATACTTTTGGAATTATTGGGGTCTAAAACCAGGCGTTTCAGTTAAATATCTTGCTTATGTATCCGTTTATTAGGTTGTTAAATTATTCTTAATTGTAATACAAACAACTCTCATAATAGTGTTCATTATGTTTCACTTTTATTTATTTATCTATTTGAGTAACACTTTACAGTGGCATTCAATGTATTAAAATAAGTTGTTAGCAATAGTTAAGAATTATCAATGAAAAATGCTTTTACCAATCTTTGATTTGATTTGATGTTTACTACCACTTGACAGTAAACTTAAATTCGAACCAGAATTAATCTCAGAATTTATATCCATATAAACATTATTATACATGTTGTTTTTATTTAGATTTATATAAATTTGTTTGTTTATGCTATCTTTACAAGAAGCTTAATAGTATCATGAACTAACAATGAAAAACACTTTTAAAGCGTGCATTAGTGTGTTAACGTTTTAAAGGTGAAACAGCACTAGCACAAAATGTCTTATTCTAGTTTCTTATGTCATTCTCATTTCATCTTTTAACTACAGTACCAAAATTCTCATTATACTATTCTCATTATGAAATTCAACATACTACTATTACTGTCACACATTGCGTTTCACATGTTATTTTTTAATGGTGGTTAGCTCAAAGTTTCCCAGTGTCCAGAATTTGGCATCCCATATCCCATAATAACCTTTACCAACTTTTGCATTCAACCCTGAGTGTCTTTACACGCACCGCTTGGCAACACTGCCAGTGCTTACGTCTAATTTATCTGACCTTTGTTTGCTTGTTTTTTTTACAGACCATTGCTTTTATGGGCGCTTTTAATTTTAGCTCAGGAGTGCAGAAGACTTCAGGTGGACAAGGACAAACCTGAGCGCTGGAAATCTGCAGCATCACTCTGTGAGTGAAGTACACTTAAAACATCCATCACTGCTCTCATACAGTCACATACAGGGTTATAGACCTGGGCTGATAAACAATATCATATCCAATCACAATAAAATGTATGTTGAGCATAATTACGTTTTAGTTATTATTAATGTCTATAATAATATTATTGATAAAACTTTATTTTAAGGTGTTCTTGTTATACATTCAATTACAGTTTATTATGCATAAAATGCAACTAAATTGGTAATGAATATTACTCAGTAGTTGAGTGAATAGTTACACTGTAACAAGAACATTATCTTGTTACATATTGTTACATACATGTTATCATATTGTTAATATGCATATAGGTCAATTTCTATTAAATAGATTTAATTTCCTGTTACATGCAATGACTGATCTGATCTACTCTATTCTATCTGAAAGCCAATCACACAGCAGAAATATACATGTATGAGCAATATCGCACTGCTAGGGGTGTAATATTGCGTTTATACAACAGTTCGATGGCATAATCATGTATATAAAAAAAAAATCAAACACAGAGAGTCTAAAAACCATTTTGTATTAGGAACTACTTTCTTCCGCCATTCATTCACATCTGCAGCTGACGTCAGAACAGCAGAAACCGTTGCTCATTCACCAACGTCACTTTAGAGCTAGTATTTGAATGATTCCCTAGCGTAATGTCTAAAGTGATGACAAAACAGGTGATTTTGCTCACATTTAAGATTATAAGGCTGAACGGCATGAAATGCCATCAATCTACAGAGATTTCCCAGTATTTCTCTGTTGCAATTGGGAGATCACAAAAATTAAGCCCGAAAAATATTTATAAATAAACTGGATAGTTGGATCTGAACTGGACTAAACTGGATCTAAACAACTACATTCTTGACAAAAAAAAACTCAAAAGTACATTATGTTGTCTAACAGCTGCAGTTTTTGTCAAACTGTAGTGAGTTTATTGATCTGCTGTCACTCTATGTGGGCGGAGTAGTACACGAGTAAAGAGGCTGTACAAGTTCTGATATTGCAGAATATCTCGCAGCTATCAGCCAATCAGATCCAATCGGGAACCAGACAGAACTGTTGTATGTATGTATATG
>CAIGQV010016298.1:10184044-10203725 GCA_903798115.1 Danio jaintianensis
TATATATATATATATATATATATATATATATATATATATATATATATTGTTGATTAGTAAAAACTCAGTAAGTAATTAAGAATCTAATCTAGACAACTTTAAAGGAAAATTATCTCAGATTCCAGATGTTCAAAAAGTTGTTGTATCTTGTGCAAATATTGTCCT
The DNA here is from genome assembly GCA_903798115.1 of Danio jaintianensis. Classification (NCBI taxonomy): domain Eukaryota; kingdom Metazoa; phylum Chordata; class Actinopteri; order Cypriniformes; family Danionidae; genus Danio; species Danio jaintianensis. The sequence continues at coordinate 10,184,210 of CAIGQV010016298.1, forward strand.
ATCGTCACAAACCATACATCAATAGAAAGCTTATTTATCCAGTATTATGTATAAATCTCAATTTCACAAAAAAACAAAAACACTTATCACTGGTTTTCTCATTCAGGATCACATATGTCCATCTATCTGTCTCTGTCTAACTATCCATATTTCTATATGACATATTTTTCCATCTTTCTGCCTATCTGATAAACTCAAAAATAATCAATATCACTTTAATGCTGTTTCAGAAAGGTTTCCGTGTGACTCAGCTCACTCTCTTGTTAATTATATCAGTAGTCACGCTGAGACACAGACATCACAGTTTCTTTGTAATGTCCCCTTCTTGTAATGTCATCCAGCTGCAGATTTGAGTCCGGCTTGATTGCGTAACTCACTTCCCAGCGGATCGGCGAAGCGCTGAAGACATGAGTGCACATTGTCTGCTGTTGCATCATCCCGGTGGGTGCCGTGGAGAGAAAAAACTACTACATGCACTCAAAGTGACTAGTGCAATTCAAATTCAGTGATTCATACTGCTCAGATAGATGGAAAATAAGGCCTGCTTGACCCGACAACCTCAACACGTTGACATGTTGTCAGGAATATATTGTTAGTATGTTATTGCTGACATTGGTGTCAACGCTCTTATTTCCGCACCCCAGTATAGCAGTCACAATACCCAGCCGTTGTCATTCTTCATTTGCTCATGAGAATGACAGGTCGTGTAACTGCGATAGTGGTTCGCATCTCTACAATATCAGCTTCCCAGGGCGTCTTCATTCAATTCCTGTGCTTTTATATTCTTCCACCTCCTCTACAAGAAGCAAGTCATTGATGATTGCCATGAAGGAGGCTGACAGGTGAAAGTGTTTGCAGCCTGACAGACTTCGCGAAGGGGGGATGATTGAGTTTCAACGCTGTCTGGAAATCATGCTCGTGTTGAAAATACGATGCCAATTGCGGCATGCGTAATCTCCCCTGGCAGCAAAAGACATGCTTATCTGGAAGAGTGGGTGGCCTGAGTCTACGACATGAGGAATGGACAGAGCTCTGAAAGAAAAGTCAGAAGATGTATTTTATGGGTCACGGAAAATCTTCGACACAGGCCAGCGAGTTTGCTTTTTTTTTTTAAGTTTCGGTTTCTTCTTTTGTCCTGTCCAGACGAACAGCGAGTTCTCTCTGAAAGGTAGTTGGCACTGGCAGAATTCCCAGTGATCGTCAACAAAAGTACTTGGTGCTTGTTTTGTGCACTCAGACAAACACAACTTGACATTTTCGGTGCCTGTTCAGGGGCAGCGTGTCCCAGATATCCAACCCTGTACTGTAGAGAAACTCGCTCTTTTTTTGACTATGTTGTCTTGTCCTGTAATCTGTTATTTTTGGGAGGAAGAGTGTGTGGTTTTTTGCATCCCTCTGGCACCTTTATGTTTCTGGCAAACGTGTCTGCTGGCTTTTCACAACAGAAGATGTCCAGAGATATACTGTACATGGCTGGACTGCCAACAAATGCATTTAGGACAGACAAGTATGGGTGTAACCGTATATGTTTTCGACCCAAACCATAATGGTACAGGAGTCACATTTTTTTTCACCCTCCTGTCTCTGTTCTTTCTCCAATCTCAGGTTTGTGGTTATTGGTCAATTTGTCTGCCAGTCCTCATTATGATGTCACCAGCTCTACCAATATGCTAATGAGCCGGCTGGATTTAAAGACCTTCCAGTTCAGTCCAGTGCATCAGCCGTACCCTTTGTGCTCTGCATTTATATTTATTTATTTTTTCATTTGTTTTTCTTATTACTTCAGATTTTTGATTTAACTTTGAACTCTACTTTGATTTCATTGTTTTGTGGTTGCCGAGTGATATTAATCTTAGCAATGAGATTATGCATTTCACTTTTTATTTTTTTGTCAGCTTAGGTCTTGAGTGTTTGCCACCTCTGTATTTTTGTTTTCTTAGTTTAATCAGTTTAGATCAGGTGTCTCACACTGAAGATCTAATTTTTTTTGTCTTTTTTTCTTTTATTTTGTAGTTTAAGAGTTAGATTTAAATATAGTTTGTTTTGTTAATTACTTTGATTTGACTAACACCCATTACTTTTAATTATTTTTTAAATATTAGAAATATATATTTTTTATTATTGTTTATTTTGTCATGTAGTGCTCAGGAATGGTTTTAAAAAAACATCCAACATAGGCTTATTCTGAAAACGTAGCCCTGTATACATTTCTGGAGATCGTGAATTATGTAGCCAGAAGTGCGTATGGCTGCATTTCGTCTTTAAAACGAACGCTACGGGCGGTATGACGCAGTTCTTTTTCGCGCTAGCAGCTGACCGCTTACCTCTGTGTGGACGGCTTTCCCGTTGTTACCAGTTTGACCAGTTAGCTTGCCATGTACGTTGGCGGACTTGAGACGCAGAAAGGAGTTGACCATGACGATGAAATTCGAGTCCGGTGAAGAACGGTTCCAGAAAGTAGGTCCAGAAGCCCAAAAATAAAATAAACAAGTAAATAACAGGGTGAGAATGTGGTAAAATCTGAAAACGTGGTAAAAATCAGGCGAGGGCTTTTCTTTTTCTGGATTGCTTTTTAAAACTGTTGGTTGGGTTTAGGGAAGTGGGTCAATCGCTGCTTTTGAAAACACTATTGGTTGGGTTTAGGGAAGGAGGAGGGTGGGTCAGTTGATCGGTCAGTCAGTCAGTCGACAGCGGCCTCTTGTGGATTTACGTGAGAAGAGCAGGCGCGAATGGCACTTGCGAGAACAATTTGAGATCTGAAAAAGCGTACACAGCGCCCTCTGGTGGACTCGTGAAAACAAAAACTGCAAAAAACGTAGCTCCTGGGACATATTTGGCACTCACCAGAAATGTATATAGGGGTACGTGTTCAGAATGAGCCTGGCTTGAAAATTTGTCCTCCTTTATGGTGCGGTCAAATGAAACAGTTGTCATGGAATCTTGGTACTGTAAACAGAAGATTGCAATAATTGCCCCGCCTCTGAGTTCCTTTGATTGGTCCACTGCTTTGGAATTGACATTGATGAACATCACTGCATGTAAAAGTTGAAATTATTTTATTGACCATTGACATCCATTGTAGAAAAAGCAAATACCATGTAAGTCAATGGTTAGAGGTTTCCAACATTCTTCAAAATGTCTTATTTTGTGTTCAACAGATCAGAAAACTAAAACTTGAACAAGTCAAGGGTGAGTAAATGATGACAGAATTTTCATTGTTGGGTGAGCTATCCCTTTAACAACATGCTAACATTTTCATTAAAAGAGATTTAATGCTCTTTTTATAAAAGAGCTCATTAAATCCTAAATATAATGCACAATTACTGTTTTTCTGTTGTTTTAGGAGAGGATTGGGCTCAACCTTTAACTTTTAATACACACTCTCCTAATAATAAAGTTGTATTTTTCATGTTGTACTTTCGTATCACAAGAATTTTTTCAGTTCTGTAGGACAACACTTCTGCCTGTTCAAAATAAACAGCAAAAGCAAGCACTGGGAATTTGTTTCTTATTCTTATTGTGCCAAAACCGTATCAAACCAACCAGGATTTCCAAGTTACACCTATATCTGAAATTAAATCGTCCACATTAGGAATAGTTTACAGCAGAAATCCCTCAAATAAATCATTCAGTCGTAATTGTGTGATCTATGAAAGATTCTATACAACACAAACAACTCTGAATCACCATATTTCATTGAAAATGAATGACTTTGGTTGTTTGGTGGCTGTCGTTTGCTTTATTTTCTTCTTTGAGATTAAAGTGAAATCTCATATTTCATTGCAGAGTTTGAGACTTAAAGTTAAATTCAGTGCATAGCCAGCAATCCCTCATGTCACTGAAAATGAATGACTTCGGTCAGTTTATAGGTGCAGATTGCTCTCATTTCTGCTTTATTTTCTGTGGAAAAAAACCATACAAGACATTGAACTTGTGATTTAACTAATACATGTAATGAGCATTGATTTTTCAATGTCAGGTTGGGTGGCTTGTGACCTTTCCTGTTAAATTAAAAGTCATCCATCAAAATCATTGCCGTGCCGCGCCATCTGATTGAGTTTCTGCTCTGTCCTTTGTGAGAAACACATTATCAATACATATCGGAGATTTGAATTTTAATAGACAGCTAACAAAGATTTATAGCTCAGAATTGTGTTCATCTGTGATGCATTTGATTTAAACTCTGATTTTTCTCTGCTTGTTTCTTAGGAGAAATGAGGATATTATAAATAAGAATGCTGTGAAGCAGTACAGAGCTATAAAATGATCATGCAAAGTAACGTGAACAGATGTTGAAGAATTTGAGTTCAACTGAAATGTCATGTTTTATTGCAAGCTGAGAGTCTTAGTGAAAACAAACAACCAGAAGAATTAAGAAGTCGTCTTTATTAAATGATTCACAAACTCAATGGTAAATTATAAAGTCTTTGTTTCATGATAAAAAGCAATTTAACAAGTTCAAATTGCAATGTAGTTTGTGTGTATGTATGTGTCGTAAAATTGTCATTATCACAATAATAGTATATGCGAAATACATATCGCAGACACGTATGATAAATTGCATTAATTTTAGGCAATGGTTTATATAAATTTGACCAATCAGATGAGGCCTTACTATATTTATTTTGCTGCTGGCTGGAGCGGACTAAAGGTGAACCCAGAGCTAAAAAAATAAACACTACTGGGCGGAGTCGAGGCGAGATTATTAGAAACAAATTAGCTATGTTTCCATCCAAAGATGAAAAATAAATTTATGCTCAAAACTGGAATATCGCATAAAAGACGTGCGAATAAAGCAGCGTTTCCATCCAACGAGTCAAAGAGAATAAAATTGTCACTTCCTGATTAAATGGCGCCAAATATCAACAGTAAAAACTTAATTTGCTGTGGTAGGAGAAGCTGCGTGAATCTTTTCTTTATTCAATAAATGACTTGCGCCTTAGAAGACAATGCTGACATGCAGTGAACGTGTGGTGGTGTTTGAAAACGCGGAGCACAGATGCTCTTGACAATTCTGGAGGTCATTAATAATATAATAACACTAATACTGAAATGGTTACGGCGTTTTAGAATGACCAAAACAACTTTTCAGATGTTTTACAATGTGCTCAGCCTGCTGGTTTGTCCATTCACACACATTTTAATCATCACATCACATCTCTTATAACAAAATCACACCACTTTTTTAATGCACATACTGGAATGTGTTCGGTAAAAGTGTTTCCATCGTAGTTTATGCACATCTTAATTGAATAAAAAGTGTATCCTACTCAGTTATGCGCATTTTTTAAATTGATGCGCATCTTGGTGTTTCCATCAATCGTTTTTTTTATGCACATATCCAAAATGCTCATAAAAATATGTGGATGGAAACATAGCTAATGACAACAGCCAATCAGAGTCAAAATATCTGCGGAGGTTTTCACTCATTTATAGTGTTTGTACCTTGACAGTTTTTTAGTTTGCATTAGAATGAATTAGATCAGAAAAATATATTTTACCTTTTTATTGTAATATCATTATTAAATTTATAAAACAAAATATTCTAAATAAGAGTGGCGCGGTGGCGCAGTGGGTAGCGCTGTCGCCTCACAACAAGAAGGTCGCTTGTTCGAGCCTCAGCTAGGTCAGTTGACATTTCTGTGTGGAGTTTGCATGTTCTCCTCACGTGGGTTTCCTCCGGGTGCTCCGGTTTCCCTCACAGTCCAAACACATGCGCTATAGGTGAATTGGGTAAGCTAAATTGTCCGTAGTGTATGTGTGTGAATGAGTGTGTATGGGTGTTTCCCAGTGATGGGTTGCAGCTGGAAGGGCATCCGCTGTGTAAAACATATGCTGGATAAGTTGGCGGTTCATTCCGCTGTGGCGACCCCTGATTAACAAAAGGACTAAGCCGAAAAGAAAATGAATGAATGAAAAAAATCTAAATGGCATTTTTCTAGGGAAATGTTATATTGCAATAAATATTGTTATCGCAATACTCAACAACAATATTGCATATTTTTTTCCTTTTCCATTATTGTGCAAATACTGTATATATGTAAAATAATAAATAATAAAATTCATTTTCTAGGAGAAATAATTCAAAATCAAAATTTGTAAATGATTAAATCACATGCAGCACACAACTAAATATTATCAAATACACATACATATTAAGATGATTAAAGCGCACATTTATTTAGAGAAGCAATTTCAGAACTATAAACAATTCAGAATCTCATTTGTAAATTTTAAAGTAATTTGATTCAAAAATAGAAAAGTTCATTCAAAATCATATTTTATTCTGTTTACAAAGTCTGAGACTTAATTGCATTGATTATACATAAACAGAAGACCCGCAGAAGTCTCCATTTGCTCTAATTTCATTCCTTACTGAGAAAATACATTTATAATCCCATTTGTACAGAAAATTTTCAAATTGAAATCTTAAATCATTCATTAATTCATTTTTTTTTCGGCTTTATACCTTTATTAATCAGGGGTCGCCACACAATGCACCGCAATGTTAAATCAGAAGCAAATATTTTCATTTGTTTTACTAAAGCTCATTGTTCTAGGACAGTGGTCCCCGACCTTTTTATCACCACGGACCGGTCAATGCTTGACAATTGTACCGCAGCCCAGGAGGGGGAGGGGTGTGGTATACGTAGATTGCTAGGTGACCATCAAAAGTTTTCTCAGAGGATGACAAGCTGACAAAACATTGCTGCAGCTCTGATACAAATTTTATTTATGGAGAAAATTACAAAGCACTGCAGTGTTTGTCTCAGATAATTAGTCTACCAAAATGTGTATATTCCATACAAAATATGAAGCTGATTAGTCAGTTCTTGTCACGTGACTCGCAGTGCGCTCGCAAGATGCTTTCAGCTATGTGCTCCCGACATGCGTGCACAAGCCACGTGCCTCCATTGGAAATAATGAACTTGCGTGCGTAAAAGATATGATATGTGAAGGGCTGCCATCATTTGCGATCTCCAGCAGTTGAACTTCTTCTTGCACAGACATGCAGGATTCACCTGATTTGTTGACAAATGGGTTGCGGATCTATTCCTTGGCAGTTCGCAGGTCCTTCACTGGGCCTTTTCTCTTTGGCAAAGAAACTTTCCAAAGACGTCTGTTTCTTACTCATTTTGCTGCTTGTGGGTTAAATTTTGGCACTCAAGTGACCGAAATGTAAGCTAGAGAATACGGTCATTTTCCAAAATAAAAGATCGTTCAGACTCAGATAATAAATGAAACGAAAATAATTAATGATTTCTTGTGAGGCCAGGTACCAATTGATCCACAGACCAGTACTGGTCCGCTGCCTGGTGGTCGGGGACCACTGCTCTAGGAGAACAACTCAAAGTCTCATTTGTAAATCGTTCAATCAATTAAAATCATAATTTCTTAAGAGAATCTATTTGATGTGTATCTCACATAAAATCTGTTTCGTTGCACACTGAGTGCAGTACAGGAGTCTTGAATTTAATCTCTGCTTACTCTCATTGCTTTCTAGTAAGTCTGATTTGTGTTTCTGCTTTCCTACAGGATGCATGCAACCATTTTCACAGAATAAGCAGCAGAATTGTCCAGCAGACGGTGAAGTGCTTGAGGCTGAGTGCTGCACACAACCTGCATTTACGGCCACAGAAGATGAAGACTTTCATTGAAAGTGACAAGAGAAGGTCCAGACGGATGGCTTTGCTTGAGATATGTGACGCTGCGGGGTTTGACTCGGATGGGGAATAGTTTGAACTTCTTATGTGCGAGACGCTCACAACAGGAGTCGGACCATACATGAAATGCTCTGCCATGTCAACAATAGCGAATGTAGGCCAGCTGAGAATTCCCAGCGACAACAAAGGTAGTTCTGTGTGTGCTTTTGACAACACAAATAAGGTTTGTGCTGTTTGTCTGCCCCACAAAACCTGCTGTCTCATTGCACAATGTGATGGTGGAAAGTGGTGAAAAGTAGAGCAGATGCAAATACTGATGATTGCATTGCAGGAACAACAATAAAAAAAAATAAACATGCACATACATCAAGATAAACTGTAATCTGTTGATGCATATTATTGTAAAGAAACTTCATACTGTAATCTCCTAGCTCTTTTCAACAGATTTACATTTTAAAGTAATACAACAATACCTGTTGTCTTTGATGGAAAATGCATGGGAAAGTCTAAAGTAGAGCAGATGCAAAGACTGATGATTGCATTGCAGGAGGATTTTAGGAACAACAATTGAGCTTCTTTTAACAATTACAACAAAAAAATTCAAAATGCATGCACATACATCAAAATAGACTGTAATCAGATGCATATTATTGTAAAGAAACCAAACCGTTTTCATACTGTAATCTCCTAGCTCTTTTCAACAGCTTCAAATTTGACAGTAATACAACAGAACCTGCTGTCTTTGGTGGAAAATTGATAGAATATTCTGACGTAGAGCAGATATTAGGAACAATTTAGCTTTTTTTTAACAATTGATGCATAGTATTGTAAAGAAACAGAACTGTCTTCGTACTAGCTCTCTTTTACTAGTCTTTTAATGACCTTGAGAAGGTGATTCATGCTATTATTTTGGGGAGACTTGACTTTTGCAAGTCTTTGTATGTGGGTATTAGTCAAAATGCCCTGAATAGATTGCAATTAGTCCAAAATGCGGCTGTGAGACTTCTGACAGGGACTCGCAAATATGAGCACATATCCCCAGTTCTTTCCTCTCTGGGCCGGCTGCCTGTTAGGTCACGGATTGATTCTAAATGATTAATATTTGTTTATAAATCCTTAAATGGTCCGGCACCACCTTACTTATCAGATCTCCTACATGTATATAATCCTGGTAGGTCACTAAGGTCTTCTGATCAGTTTATTCTTTCTGTACCAAGGTCCCGGTGTAAGCGAAGTGGGGATCGGGCTTTTGCTGTCATCACCCCAAAACTCTGGAACAAGCTTCCACCCCACATTAGACACGCTCCAAACTTTATCTGTTTTTAAAAAGCTTCTGAAACTGCGTCTTTGTTCTTTAGCATTTGAGCCTTTTTAATGTTAATGAGGATTTTAGGAACAGTTGAGCTTCTTTTAACAATTGCAATAAAGTTAACATGCACATACTAGGGTTGTCACGATATTTAAAACAGCCATTTCCCGCTAATATTTGAGCGCTGTGATGACAGTGATTGGCCGTAAAGGTCATCAGTTCACCGAATTCACAACTGTGAATCTGTAACCACAGATACAGGGACACTCTGACAATCTGGAGTGTTTTAAAGTCTCGTCGATCAGCTGGTTTGTTTATAAGCTGACATACGAGCGATCCACTGATGAATCGCTGCTTTAAAACGCTCCAGTGTCCCTTTATCTGTGGTTACACTCAGTAAACATCAGCGAACTGATGACCTTCACGGCCAATCACAGTCATTTCTGTTGAGCATGTGAACACAATGGCAAATCAGCGCTTAGCGGGAAATGGACCTTTTTAAAATTTCGGTATCGACTGGTACTGAATTCCAGTATCGTGACAACCCTAGCACATACACCAAAAGAAACTGTTGATGGATATTATTGTAAAGAACAAAAAAACTAAAACAACATCACATTTTACAGTAATAAAGCCAAAACTGTTGTCTAATTACAAAATGTGATGTTTGAAAATTCTTCTGTGATGTTTGAAAAGTAGAGCAAATGAAAATACTGATGGTTAGATTAAAGAAACAACTTTAAGAAAAAGTGAGCAAATTGCAAAGAAGTCAACATGCACATACGTCAAAATAGACTTTCTTGTGATGCACTTATACAAGTTTAACCCTTTTTATTGGCACTGGCCTACCGGTGGGCTCATTTGCCATTGTGTGTATGAAACAATTATAAATATTAAACTGTATATAATTGGAAAGCAAACAATATTTGACTATTGTTTTTGAAATATTATGGAGTGACGATCATTAATATGCGAGTATAGCAGGAGTTGTGGTATTTGTTCTGAAAATCACCTTCAGTTTTTATGTTTATAATACAGACTAAATATAACTCCTTGTCTTTGTCCTAATTAGTTGTATTTGTAAAAAAAAAATATATAATAATTAAATGTCAGCTAATGGCATTTGTTAGCAGCTCACAAAATCCTTTTATTTTTGATTTTTTAATTTTTTTTTGGTCATATCAATCTCAAATTTGGAGCTTAACTTCCTTTAACCTGTGCCTTTTTTCATATTTTTAGGTTGAAATGCTTTATATATATATTTATTTAATCACTTTAAACAGTCATTTATTATGAGAAACTTATTTTTGTTATTTTATCATTGCTGATGCGTGTGCAAGAAACCTGAAAGTCTTTTCTTTAAAACATAACCACAATGAGGATTATATTTCAAAAAGCTTTCCAGAGTTATATTCATTTGATTTTCAACATTTCCAGGCCTACACTCCAAAAAACAGCCGTTCCAGTTAACAGGTTAAAAACACCTCAAAATCTCTGAGCTCTTTTATTTTTTACCTCTCAAATCACGTGTTGCTCGTCACCATTTAATTAATACCCAATCGGAAAAGTGTTGTGAATACCATCTATTTTCGGCCTGCCTTTTTCACCATGTTTTCACCGTGCTTAATATTAGTGTGAAATGTAATGTCCTAAAGCTCTAGTTGCAGCTACAGTGTGAATTCCACAGCCTGTTAAGACAAACGCAAAATACTTAGACAAGATGTGTGAACAAATCTTATAGGCTTTAAAGCGTAAGCCTCAGCCATTTCACAGCATTTGACTTGAAATGTGCTTTTAAAGCAACATTCATTCATTCATTTTTCTAAGGCTTAGTCCCTTTATTCATCAGGGGTCACCACAGCGGAATGAACCGCCAACTTATCCAGCATATGTTTTACGCAGTGGATGCCCTTCCGGCTGCAACCCAGTACTGGGAAACACCCATACACACTAATTCTCACACACTCATACACTACAGCCAATTTAGTTCATCAATTCACCTATAGCACATGTGTTTGGACTGTGGGGGAAACCGGAGGAAACCCACGCCAACATGGGGAGAACATGCAAACTCTACACAGAAATGCCAACTGACCCAGCCTGGACTTGAACCAGCGACCTTCTTGCTGTGAGGCTACAGTGCTAACCACTGAGCCACCGTGTCGCCCCTTTTAAAGCAACATATATTTTAAAAAGCACTTTACTAATACATTTGAACTGAATTTAGCATGACTGTCGCTTTAGTTGCACATTGTTTTGGGTGCAGTTCAATTAAATCGAGTTGAAAACGAGATGAAACATGACTTGTGGATTAATCTCACCTTGCACAAGTGAAATTGATGATTTTGCCATTTTCAAGGAAATGAGGCTCTAAATATTGTTCAAGCGTCTTTGGCATTTACAAATAGCGGCTGCTCATGGACATTTAAATGCTTGATCGCTGAGGGATTATTTTATTTTTCATGATTGCCGTTTGCTTAGTCAAGTAAACGTACTATTGCTCATAGTTTCAGCTATAAAATCATATTTAAAGCTCTACTGAAGAAGAAAATCCCCCTGCATCTTGGAGTGTGTGTAAATTACTGCAGATTTTCATTTTAGGGTGAACTATCCTGAATAATTGATAATGGGCTATTGAGTTATTAGTAAAGTAATGGATCTGCTCATACTACTAAACCTACACCTAAAGCCACTTTTGAGATGGTGTATTTCAGACATTTGTCAGGTTTTTGTCCTCAAACTGCTCCTGTGTGTAGGATTAGTTTCTCACACATCTCATCCAAAGCCTTCTGTTGTGTTTTAATCCGATTTTGGACTGTTGTATCTGTGAAATAACCGAAATCATTCAGCGTAGTGTTATGGAGCTGTAATGTGCTCAAAACCTGCCGGAACTACTTTAGCTGTGCCTTTGTTTGAAAATAATGGCACACCTTAGGGCTCATTCACACCGAATGCATCTTTGCTTCTTAAAACGCGAGATGCGGCGCTCAGGAATGGGTTTTAAAAAGGCACAGCGTAGCAAGACGTCCACATGATACAAAATTATGAACGTGATGTAATAACGGACTCATTAGAGATAGGAAAACAATACGTTATGACAAAGTCCCTTTAAGGCAAGTCATTTCACTCGGCGGCCATCTTTCAAACACCTCTCGGGCAGTATGCTCGGGCATTCTGTCTGAATGGGGAAACATCAAATTCTCCAAAATTGCTTGCCAAGCTTTCGATTGAATTTCATATTAGGAATCACCAATACAATTATACAACAACTGTCTCTTTAGTTTTAGATTTGTGAAAACAGAAACTGCAAGAAAATGTAGTCCAGGGTACATATTTGTCGGTTCTCAAAAATGTAGCCCTGGGCACATATTTCCATTGAGCCAGGGTTGGTTTGATTTTGCTCAGTAATGGGATTTTCACTTGATGGTGAAAGTGGATGAGAAAATCCCATTCATATAATACACTGCAATAAATTACTTTCTTTCTTTGAGGATTTGTAATCCAAATATCCAAAAATAATAATAAGATAAAAACTTAAATCAAGAAGCATTTTCTAGAGTTAAAGGTAAAAATAAGGTAAAAATCTTGAGACTCAAACAAAAAACTCAAAATTAAGTTTTATTTTGCTTGTTTAAAGTAAAATAATCTTAATTTAGACTTTCTGAATACAAAACAAGAATTGTTACTGGTCTAGAAAATGATTTAATAATTGTAAGATTTTTAAGTAAGATAATCAGAATATGTTCATGCAAACGCTGCTAATTTTCTTCATAAACCATATAAATCTACTTCACATGTGTCGCAGTAGCATTGATTTCATTCAGCTTCCATCTGTCTGATGAAGGCCACGTGCATTTATAATTAGCAGAATGCAGCAGATCATATACGGTGTTCTGGTCGACGAGCTGTGTAGAAATGAGTGATGGTAATTAATGCACCTTCACAGAGAGACTTTGACTGAAGTAAATAAAGCAAGAGCAATCGAGGGTTAACATCATTAACATCGCGTTAACCCTCGATGTGACGTTTCATATGCACAGACTTTAACTCGCTCAGAAATTACATTTTACTGTCAATTTACTCACATTCAAGCCATCCAAGGTGTAAGTGCCTTTTATGTTCATTCATTTATTCATTTTTCTTCTGCTTAGTCCCCTTATTTATCAGGGATCACCACAGCGGAATGAACCACCAACTATTCCAGCATATGTTTTACGCAGTGGATGCCCTTCCAGCCACAACCCAGTTCTGTGAAACACCCATACACACACATTACGGCCAATTTAGTTTATTCAATTCCCCTATAGCGCATGTGTTTGGACTGTGGGGGAAACCGGAGCACCCGGAGGAAACCCCGGAGAAATGCCAACTGGCCCAGCCGGGACTCGAACCAGTGACCTTCTTGCTGTGAGGCCACAGTGCTAATCACTGAGCCACCGTGCCGCCCCTTTTTATTTTCTGTAGAACATTAAAGAAGATGTAAAGATGTGGTTCTTTGTGGTTAAAGTACTACATTTGGAAGTGTTTGTTTTCTTTACTTAGCCAGTAATTATTTTATTATTATTATTATTTTATTAAGACATATTCACATATAAATACATATATACAGTATACCAACCTCTAAAAATGAAGAAAAAAAAAGAAATAGAGTAGAATTATCATAATAATTCATAGTCATAATAATAGAATAACTAGCAAAAAATATTTACAAACTTATTACCTTTAATATAGGGTCTTAATGAACCCTAAAAAATCTCATTGTTTCCTCGGGAGCCTTTTGTATTAATGTTGTGTTTCTATAAATGTTTATTTGACTCTAAAAGTTCTGATGTCCACTGATTCTAGTTGTTATGCTAAAGAAAAAACTCTTGAAAAGCTAAAATAACAGCAAGCGTTAATTCTGTGTGAACTAGCTAATCTTTTTAATTACAGTTTGACATTAGTTTTGCGCGTTGACCCATGAAGACTGGATTTTTTTGCATTTAGTTAACTCTTACATAATCCATTTTAATGCATCCAGATAGCAACGTAAATCAAGTGCAGATTAAGTTTATGTGCTTGTGTGCTATGTGTCAAGCCAACAAAGTCTGTAATTTTGTTTTCTGTTTATAATTTATTGCTCTTTTCAGGTCCATCCTCCCGGTGCCATCTGCCACAGCCATAAAAAGGGAACCGGGGTGCGTGACAGACTGTTTTATTTGACTTGGAGGGGCTAATTTGGATTAGGGAGGATTTGTGTCCCTGCTGTGAGTCCGGGCCTGTTTGCGAAGCGTCTTGCGGAAAGTAGATCTGATGCGGTAGGTTCGCCGTTTGCCTCTCGATGAGATAAAACAGTAAGCCGGGGGGGAAAAATCAGGGGGAAAATCGCATTTAAGCCAGTCTATTGAACTGTGGAGGTAAACAATGAGGATTTTGAGCCAGACAGAGTAAAGATGAAACACCTCAAAGAAATATTTGCAGATTGTCTGTATTGCCCAGCACATATTGCAACCAGCGCTTTCCAAGCAGAACCTGCTGCCGACAAATGCTTGTCCAATTCAGTGAATATAAAGGCTTTTTTTGGGGATCTTTAATGATGGGAGGTTTTGATATGAAGTGTACTTGAACTATTACACAGTATTTTAACTTACAATAGACTCGATGTGGGAGACTGTGCTTATTGGATTAGAATTTCTCATAGTCATTTCATGTTTCTTTTACATTCAGATTGACAAACAATGCAATTCAGTTCAATAATTGCTTTATTGGCATGACAAATGTTACAAATGTATTGCCAAAGCATTTAATAAAGTTTACATTAAAAAGAACATACATATATATATAAAAAAAAACTAAAACATAGTAAACAGTAAATAGTAGTATTATAATATATAGTATAATAATAATAATTAAATAAAAATACAAATTAAAACATTATTATTATTATATATTCCAAAAATATTATCACTATATATCATGAAAATCATATGTACCACAAGCCTTTAATTATTATTATTATTTAAAAAATATTTAAATTTGATTACATTTACTTTTGCTCATTTATTTGACTTTTTTAACAATAAACAGTAGATTGAATCATGTTTGTAATAATAGTAGTAGTGGTGGTAAGAAATATTTATTATTATTATTATTATATATATTATATAATATTATATTTTATATTAAATATATTTGAATATAAAACCAATTTATTTAATGATCCTAGTAGAGCTTCCTCATTCTGAATGCCAAGTAACACAAGCATTTTATTATTATTATTATTATTATTATTTAAAAATTATTTAAATGCATGATTACATTTATTACTATTATATATATATATATTAATAAAATCATATGTAATCCAAGCCTTTATTATTATTATTATTTTAATTTGATGACATAATTACATTTATTTGACTTTTGCTCATTTATTTGACTTTTCATCATAAATAGTAATTTCTGTCTTTATTAATTAACTAAATATATTATAATTAACTAAATTATAATTAAATAATTATAATATTAGACTGAATAATGTTTGTAGAAATAATAATTAGTAGCAGTAAGAAATATTTGAATATAAAACCTATTCATTTAATGATCCTGGTAGAGCTTCCTCTTTCTGAATGCTGAGTAATTCCTGCCTTTGATCTTTTTTTTTGTATTTCTGGACAGTGAAGTTATAAAAGAATCCTCCGGCTGTCTGTCAGCAGCATCACTCATGAACGTGTAAAAGCAGATCCGTCTCTGCTGTTTAATCCTGCTTCTCCGGCATCCAGTGGTGTCTCATCTTACCCGCGTGTCAGCCGGGTCTCCACTAGTCCTCCTCAAAGGGTTTTGAAGCGAGAAGTCAGGTGACGTCCGCACTGATGTTTCTGCTGCTTCCCGACACACACACACACACACACACACACACACACACACACACACACGTTTGCTTGGGGTATTGGAAAGCTTTATCATCAAAGCGGAAAGTTTCATTTTTCATCCCGGCTCAGATCCAAGGTCCTTCTGACGCTCAGGCCTTTACAAGCGTCTGTTTTAAATCTAAACTCTTTTTTTACTTCAGGCAAGCAGTTTGTTTTCTGTTTAGACACTGTGTTAATTACAGTGAACATCTCGTCAGGACATGCTTGTTTGTTGTTTTTGCTTACGGAGAATTGTACCTAATTTAAAGATGACCTATTATGCAAAAAAAAACACTTTTATAAGGGGTTTAAACACAGTTGTGTGGTGACAGTGTGTGAATATATCCAGCCTCTAATGGTGAATATTCTATTGTTTATAATCACACTTGATCAAAACAGTCTGCTGAAACACTTTGATTGACATTCTCCCTTTGTACGTGTCATCAGAGGGGGAAGGCCCCGCCCACTAGTGACCATCTTTCCCTCATTAGCATAAGTGAAGTTTCACAAACTAATTTCGAGAGGAGCACGTGATATGATGGATCACGGCTGGTCTCTCATCTGTAATCATTAGTAAACAAATCTGATTAATCCAAACTCACTATTAATAGCCCGTCTAGCCTTACTCCCTTATCTTCATTTTTTGAAGAGTCCCCCCATCCACCCCATCTCCCCCTTTCCTTCTTTACCAGGGGGAGCTCTCGAGAACTACCTGATCTCGTACCCCCAGGGTGTGAATTACAGGGGGGTTTGGGAGGGATTGACCCTCCTAATTAAGGCTTGATCACCCCTGAAGGACGTCAAAGCAAAATGTGTGTGTGTGTGGGGGGGGGGGGGGGGTTCAGCCCTTTGAAACTGAGAAAAAGTTCACTCTGATCTGTGTTTTAAGTAATAATATTAATAATTAAAATAATAGACATCCATTTGACCACCCCTATAGCGGTTCATACCATTGTGAATGCATAATTGCGCCAATCAGAAAAAAGTCATGCAACAGTCTGAAACTGGCAGATTTAGAGCACCGACGGACACCGTAAGAGTTCACAAGACGTGGAGAAAACCACATTTTCTCATTAAATAGGTGTTTGTTTCTACATATTGCCTAAAAGTAACGTCAACTTAGATGCATTGTTTGCATAGTTTGTCCTAAAGTAAGCCGAAATAGCTAATCAGGTCAGAATACACTAAATAGCCTATCCCACAAAACACTGAAAACTTAAATACATTTTATGAATAAATTAGATGTAATTTAAATAAACACAAACATTTGATTCACTGAAGCATGTATTACACAAACTAACATTACCAAAAAGTTGACCCCCCCGATTGTCAATGTATAATTCGCACACTGCGAGCTCAGGGTTCTCTCCCGGAACAGCATGCCAAACCTGCTATTATTATCAAGCAATATCTAAGTGTGAGCCCTGAGTGAGAAGCAGCCGTTCACCATTAGAGTTTTGACCTGCTGAAAGAAATGTCACAGACTAAGAGGATTATATATGTGGAGTTTTAGCCAAGGCAAAAAGGCAAATTGATTTGTTCTCAATTGACTTCCTTGATGTCAAAATGACATCCTAAAACACATAAAAAATGTGAATCGATTTGTTCTCAATAAACATATATATTGGTGGATAAATGGGCATCAATGTGTGGCTGTTAAATAGACATCAAGGTTTTGCCGTCAAATTGATTTGTGTGTTTTTTGATTTCTTTTTGATATCAAGGAAAGCAACATTTTTTTTGTTTTGTTTTTTATTTACACTGCTTTATATGTTTAATACATTTATAAGTCTGCCAATATTTCATAGATTGCAGAGAAAAAAAGAATTGCATTTACTTCAAAATCTATTCTCTAATCTATATCAAAATTACTACCTCATTTACTACCTCAAAATTAAGGAAAATGGTATAATTTTCAAGTTAGTAACCTTCAGGACCAACAATTGGTATTAAATTGTTTTTGCAGTGCAGCTGTGTTTTGACCTGATGTCCATTGAAATCAATTAAAGATTGTTGACATTTTTATCCTTTTTATTTAGTCATTTATGGCAGCCTTAAGATCACCATTATGTACTAAAATAATAAAAAATACATAAATAAAAATTATTGAAGTAAGCAGCGCGGTGGCTCAGTGGTTATCACTGTCGCCTCACAGCAAGAAGGTCGCTGGTTCGAGTGCCAACTGGGCCAGTTGGCATTTCTGTGTGGAGTTTGCATGTTCTCCCCGTGTTGGCGTGGGTTTCCTTCGGGTGCTCCGGTTTCCCCCACAGTCCAAACACATGCGCTATAGGGGAATTGGGTAAACTAAATTGGAATGTGAGCGTGCATGGGTGTTTCCCAGTACCAGCTTGCGGCTGGAGGGGCATCCGCTGTGTAAAATATATGCCGGAATAGTTGGCAGTTCATTCCGCTGTGCCGACCTCTGAAATAGAGACTAAGCTGAAGGAAAATTTATGAATGTTTGAAGTAATGAACCTAAAGAAGACAATACATTTTGGCAGTTTATATTTTTATTTCTTCATAATTGTCAAGCATATGAGTGCTATTGCCACTAATCACAAGTACGTCTACTATATTAATTAAAATAGTACAATTATAGTACTTCTGTACTTTTAGAGTTTTTGTAAAAGATGAGATATCCTGCAAAAAAAAGAAATATTATATATAAACCCGATGAAATCCTCCTCCTCACCAATCCTACTGTTATGTTTTCCATTATGATTTTGAAGCATCGTACAGTAATGGTATCCAGGGACCTTTAGTTTTACTCTGGTAAGAATGCTGCATAATAAATGTCTGAATGCGAGCGCTATCGGATGGCATAATCGATATTAAATTTAGTCAATAGACACTAAAAAGGCACGGATGCACAAACAACATTGATGTAAATACAATCCCAGAAGATCTGAGATGGTGTTTCGGTGCACAGCTGCAGCTCTGTGTGCCATTATAAAGACGGCTGATCCAGGATCAGATTCCCCTGAATTCTGCGGCAGCTTTTGTGAATAAACCAAACCCAAGGTCAGGCCTGGGCTCTGACCTCCAGCGAGCTCCTGATGGAAATCTAACCAAGCATCACGGGCAATTTGAGTCCTCGGAGTAAACAAACAGAAGTGCTCTTCAAAGACTGAGCTCCAAAGAGAGAGTGACATCCAGTCTCTCCATTCATACCAGCGGAGAGAAAGAGAGAGCCCGGAAAACCTGAAGCACACGCAAACACTCGGGCTTTTAGACGGAGACTCACTAATGCAGGTTATTTTTACATTCTCTCAGCTGTAGTCGCATTACACACATGCCTAATATCTGACAATCTTCAGTGCAAATCTCATGCACTTATTATTCTGGTCAATAAACGGACGCTCAGACCGACGTGCAAAGTGGCCGTCACTTTTTAAAACTGCCGTTTAGTTAAAAATATCTTACGTGATATGATATGTGAAATATATCTTGATGTTAATGGCCTTTTAAGTGTAAGAACATACACTTGCAACATTTAGGAAATTCATCAAAATGAACATTTCTGACAATAAGCAAATAAGCAATGCGTTTATTACTGGAGACTCGCTCTGGATCAGTTGAAGCAATGAATCAATAACTGCAGACTCACTCTGACTGGATCAGTTGAATCAATAACTGCAGACTCACTCTGACTG
>CAIGQV010016298.1:10235612-10250362 GCA_903798115.1 Danio jaintianensis
AACGTTTATGTACAACAGCCGTTATAAAAGGATGGAAATCAGCGCTGGAAATAAGCAGCTCTAACTGATTTGGAAATTCTAATTACATTTCTGCGGTCTCGTGTCTCATTAGCAAATGTAAAAATAGAGGGCGAGGAAAGGCTGACATCAATTCTAGAGATCTGCCCACGGGAATAAGGAAAACACACTCGCACACACACATATAATGGAGAGCACGTGCTGAGTCAGCTTTACCGTGTTTACATGGAGCCACAGACAGAGCTGTGTTCTGATACATTCATTCATTTTATTTCGGCTTAGTCCCTTTATTAATCAGGGGTCGCCACAGCAGAATGAACCGCCAACTTATCCAGCATATGTTTTACGCAGCGAATGCCCTTCCAGCTGCAACCCATCACTGGGAAACATCCATACACACTCATTTACACACATACACTACAGACAATTTTAGCTTACCCAATTCACCTATAGCACATGTGTTTGGACTTGTGGGGGAAACCGGAGCACCCGGAGGAAACCCACGCCAACACGGGAGAACATACAAACTCCACACAGAAATGCCAACTGATGCCCTGTTCTGATACAATGATGTATAAAAAATTATAGTAAATTTCTTAAATATGCATTTTTTTTTTTTTTTTTATTTTGTTCATTTTAAAATTCATTATAATTAATTAATTAATTAACATTTTTCAATTAAAAATAATTGTTACATTTGCAAAACAATGTGCGTCTTTGGTAAACAATATTTTATTTTATATTTCGGATCAATGTAATTTAATACAGCAAATATTTTGATGTATTTCTTAATTGCAAAAATAATCTGATTATAATTATTTGTATTTACGATTAAGTTGTTATTATTATTATTTATTTATTCATTTGTTTATTTACATAATTTTGTATATTTAAGTTTTACTTTGAATTTGACCTGATAAAATTGCAATAATAATAATTCATTATAATAATTAAAATTAATTTTTAAAAAAGTTAATCATGTATATTTTATATTATATATTTTATTTTTATAATTTTTATTTATTAAATAATTAAATGTATTGTCATCAAAAAAATACCAATTATTTTGTTCCATTGAGTGTTTTCAGTTAAATGTAATTAATACACGTTTTTGATAATTAAAAAAAGGTAAAGTAGATAACTTATTTGTTTATTTTTTAAATAATAATAATAATTATTATTATTATTTTATATAATAATTCATTCATTCATTCATTTTCTTTTCGGCTTAGTCCCTTTATTAATCTGGGGTCGCCACAGCGGGATGAACCGCCAACTTATCCAGCATATGTTTTACGCAGCGGATGCCCTTCCAACCGCAACCCATCTCTGGGAAACATCCATACACACTCATTCACACACATACACTACGGACAATTTTAGCTTACCCAATTCACCTATACCGCATGTCTTTGGACTTGTGGGGGAAACCGGAGCACCCAGAGGAAACCCACGCCAACACGGGGAGAACATGCAAACTCCACACAGAAATGCCAACTGACCCAGCCGAGGCTCGAACCAGCGACCTTCTTGCTGTGAGGCGAACGTGCTACCCACTGCGCCACCGCGTCGCCCCTTTTATATAATAATATTTTTTATAATAATGTAATATCTGGTGTTGTGTAGAAGTGTTATGTAAGGTATGTTATAGGTCATTATTCCACTTTTCTGTTGTCTAGATTCATTCATTCATGCATTTTCCTTCAGCTTAGTCCCTTATTTATCAGGGGTCGCCTCAGCGGAATGAACCGCCAACTTATCCAGCATATGTTTTACACAGCGGATGCCCTTCCAGCCGCAACCCAGTACTGGGAAACACCCATACACTCTCATTCACACACACACACTCATATACTACGGCCAATTTAGCTTACCCAATTCCCCTATAGCGCATGTGTTTGGAGTTATGGGGGAAACCGGAGCACCCGGAGGAAACCCACGCCAACACGGGGAGAACATGCAAACTCCACACAGAAATGCCAACTGACCCAGCTGGGACTTGAACCAGCGACCTTCTTGCTGTGAGGTGACAGCGCTACCCACTGTGCCACTGCGCCGCCCCTATAGTGAGAATATAGATGATATTATTTAATTCAAAAGAAGATA
Organism: Danio jaintianensis; assembly: GCA_903798115.1. NCBI lineage: Eukaryota > Metazoa > Chordata > Actinopteri > Cypriniformes > Danionidae > Danio > Danio jaintianensis. Next base: position 10,237,737 of record CAIGQV010016298.1, read on the forward strand.
TTTTGAATAATGATGAAAACCTGCAGCCATTGACTTCCATATAGTCAAGAAAGAAACTCAAACAGTTTTGTGACAAGTAATTTTACTACATTCATTTCATTTTATTATATTTTATGTTATGGTATTTTGGTTTTAATCATTAGTGCATCCTTCATATATAATGAATATATAAATGCAAGAAGCTGTTAAACATTTTTTTGAGAAAGTTTCAAGGGACAGTTCACCCAAAACAATTAAATTCTGTTATCATTTACTCTCCCTTTACTTGTTTTAAACCTTTATGAGTTTCTTTCTTCTGTTAAACACAAAAGAAGATACTTTGAAAAATGCTGGAAACCTGTAACCATTGACTTCCATAGTTTTTGCTTTTCCTACTATGTAAGTTAGTGGTTACAGGTTTCCAGCTTTCTTCAAAATATCTTATTTAAAACCTTTATTTTTCTGCTGTTGAACACGAAAGAAGATACTTTGAAAAACGTTGGAAACCTGTAACCATTGACTTCCATAGTATTTGCTTTTCCTACTATGGAAGTCAATGGTTACAGGTTTCCAGCTTTATAACTGTGCTGTATAACGGACTGTAATCTATTATTCTCTTCATTAATTCATTCAGTGTTTTGCAGCTCCAGCAAATGAAAAGAGCCTCAGATCATAAAAAAGCAGACCGTGATCAAGTGCAGATCTTCATATGAAGCGCCTTTGCTCAATTACTATTGATTTCTGCAGCTTTTAATGTATTAATCATGACTTGTGCTTTATTCAGGCCTCATTCACTGAGTTCCAAACAAAACAAGCTCTGTTCAATCTGTGTGGTTTTAGAAATATCTCTGCTGATTATGATGATTATTATAATATTGTGCTTTATTTGTTTATTGAGTCTCGAGGGAATTCAGAATTAAAGGGACAGTACACCAAAAATACACCTGTCATCATTTTACTCATCCTTGACTATTTGAGTTTCTTCTGTTGAACACAAAAGAAGATATTTTGAAGAATGTTGGAAACTATTGCCAATAATCATTTTTACTTTGGAAGTCTTGGTTACTTGGTTACAGGTTTTCAGCATTCTTCAAAATATCTTCTATTGTGTTCAACAGAACAAAGAAACTCATAAAGGTTTGGAAACACTTGAGGAAGAGTAAAAAGTGAATATTTTTCATTTTTGGGTGAACTGTCCCTTTAATAATTCGCTCAGATTTTCAAGTCTGTTTCCATCGTGTTTTGACAGGTTTTCCAGCGCCATCTAGTGTGTGTTCGGGTCACTGCAGCCTGTGGTTAATTTATGCGTGTTCAAGCAAGAGCTGCTTAGATATTCATAGAAATTCACAACAAGGCGGAGCAACAACTCACAGTGTAAGAAAACAAATTACATTTACACTGTGTGTGAGTGTGTGTGTGTGCGTGCGTGTGTGTGGAAAAGACGATGTCATCTCTCCTTAACAATGTGTAGATATTTTTCTCCTGAGCTGATATTAATGACTTCTATCTTTACTATTATTATTGAACTGTAAAATATACTCATTCATGCTATTTATTTGCACACTGTTTATATTGTGAAATATAATGGGCTGTGGGCGTTACGGTGGCTCAGTGGGTAGCACGATCGCCTCACAGCAAGAAGGCCGCTGGTTCGAGCCTCGGCTGGGTCAGTTGGCATTTCTGTGTGGAGTTTGCATGTTCTCCCCGTGTTGGCGTGAGTTTCCTCCGGGTGCTCCGGTTTCCCCCACAGTCCAAAGACATGCGCTATAGGTGAATTGGGTAAGCTAAATTGTCCGTAGTGTATGAGTGCGTGTGTGTGTGTGAATGAGTGTGTATGGATGTTTCCCAGTGATGGGTTGCAGCTGGAAGGGCATCCGCTGCGTAAAACATATGCTGGATAAGTTGGCTGTTCATTCCGCTGTGGCGACCCCAGATTAATAAAGGGACTAAGCCAAAAAAGAAAATGAATGAATGAATTATGGGTCATTCCAATCAATTGTGTTTGTGTGTGTGTTTTGTTTTGTTCTGCACGCGTTTCTAAACAATGCATTTTGCAATGCACAATGCCTCAGTTTCTCTGGATTCATGATTTGTGGACATTCATTCATTCATGAACCGCCAATGAACCGCCAACTTATCCAGCATATGTTTTACGCAGCGGATGCCCTTCCATCTGCAACCCATCACTGGGAAACACCCATACACTCCCATTCACAAACATACACCACTTACAATTTAGCTTACCCAATTCACCTATACCGCATGTCTTTGGACTGAGGGGGAAACCGGAGCACCCGGAGGAAACCCACACCAACACGGGGAGAACATGCAAACTCCACACAGAAACGCCAACTGACCCAGCCGAGGCTTGAACCAGCGACTTTCTTGCTGTGAGGTGACAGCACTACCCACTGCGCCACTGTGCTGCCATTTGTGGACATATGTTTGGATAAAATGTAATTGTAAATCTACTGATGGCCTTTCTTCTTAATTAAAAAAATATATATTATCATTTAGAGTATATATATATATATATATATTGCATAATTTATTCTGACCATCTGTTTTTTTAAAAAGTCATTAATTTTATTTTGTTATATTTATATTTTATTATATTATAACGTTTTAAAAATTATGTTTTTTTAATTATTATTTATTTTATTTCTATTAAAAATATATTAAACATTTATATTTGATTAGAAATTTGGAAGGAATTTTCTCAGACCATTAAAGAATAAAACATTTGACTGTTTATAATATACATTTATATTCAGAACTACACTGAAAAAATGATTCAAAGATGATTCCTTGGATTTACTAAAATCTTTTAAGTTGAGTGGTTGTAATCAATTTATTTGGGCTCAATTTAAACAAACAAATTAAGTCTAATCTTAATTTGTGTTTAAATTCAACACATAAATTGTTTACAACCATTTTGCAGAATCATTTTTTCAGTGATATGTTTTATTGATGTTTTATTACATTTATGACATTTGCTTTTTCTATTATGTTACTTTTATTATCTTTGTCACCATGCAAACACCACAAGAATGCAAAATACATGTAATAATGAAAGCATCTGATCTGTGTTTAATTTTTATTACAGTTTTTCATATTTAAATGGTTGATTTAGGTGTCAATAATAACACTGGTCATTTCTGATTTTCCTCTTTTCACTGATTATTTGTAGGGAAATGTGATGATCTGAGTTTAAGCAAAGTGATTTTATAGTGTGTGTCCCTCAACAGGAGGTAAATGTTGTTGGCTGATGTGAAATGCTGGTTAAATGAGTGTTTGATTCTGGCTGGTGTTTCTGCAGGACGATCAGACAGCTGTCAGTGAAGCTCCACATCTGCTCAAACTCACCCGAGATACTCATAAAAGTGTCACCAGCTCCGGTGTGTGTGAGCGGTTTACATCAGATACCACTGTTTACCTTCTGCTCAGGGAAATATCAGACAAAACAAGACTTCAGATGGTGCTTTATTTTATTTTATTTTATTTAGGGGATTTTAATGTTAGGAATGATATTAGTGCATTGATATGCGGTTGCTAGGGTTTCTGTGTGGTTGATATGTGCTTACCTGCTTTATTACATTTGATTCAAACACTGTAAAAAATAAATAATGGGTTCCACTAAATTGATTTGTTTTGGGACAACATGAAGGAATTAAGTTAACTTGTGGAATGAACATAAAACAATTAAGTTGTCCCAAGAAGCGTCAAGAATTGTGTTGTTTTAGCTCATTTTAAATTATTAGTTTGAACAAACGTCATGGAAATGAGTTATTAAAACTATATCGTTTAGAAATGTGTTGAAAAAATATACAGGAAGAAATATACAGGAGGGCTAATAATTCTGTTATGGTAAATAAATTAATTCATTTTCTTTTTGGCCTAGTCCCTTTATTAATCAAGGGTCGCCACAGTGGAATGAACCGCCAACTTATCCAGCATATGTTTTACTCAGCAAATGCCCTTGTATTTATTTTTAGTTTTGGGTGTTTTTGAGTGTTTACAGAAATATATTTTTATATATATGTATATAACATGGTGGCTCACAGTCACCTCACAGCAAGAAAGTCTCTGGTTCAAGTCCCGGCTGGGTCAGTTGGCATTTCTGTGTGGAGTTTGCATGTTCTCCCCGTGTCTCCTCCGGGTGCTCCGGTTTCCCCCACAGTCCAAACACATGCGCTACAGGGGAATTGAATAAACTAAATTGGCCGTAGTGTATGAGTGTGTGTGTGTGAATGAGTGTGTATGGGTGTTTCCCAGTGCTGGAAGGGCATGCGCTGTGTAAAACATATGCTGTATAAGTTGGCGGTTCATACCACTGTGGCGACCCCTGATGAATAAAGGGACTAAGCCGAAGGAAAATGAATGAATGAATGAACAAAAGTCATTTTACATCCTTTTTCACTTAAATGTGTTACGGTAGCCTAATCGGTTTGCGTTGGGAGAACATGAATGTATTGTGTGGAACCCTGCATTTGTTTTTTTACAGTGTACTACTACTATGTTATTTAATATTATTAAATAACAGTAGGGCGACACGGTGGCTCAGTGGTTAGCACTGTCGCCTTACAGCAAGAACGTCACTGGTTCTAGTCCCGGCTGGGTCAGTTGGCATTTCTGTGTGGAGTTTGCATGTTCTCCCCGTGTTGGCGTGGGTTTCCTCCGGGTGCTCCGGTTTCCCCCACAGTCCAAACACATGTGCTATAGGGGAATTGGATGAACTAAATTGGCTGTAGTGTATGTGTGTGAATGAGTGTGTATGGGTGTTTCCCAAATACTGGGTTGCGGCTGGAAGGGCATCCGCTGTGTAAAACATATGCTGGAATAGTTGGCGGTTCATTCCGCTGTGGCGACCCCTGATGAATAAAGGGACTAAGCCGAAGGAAAATAAATGAATGAATTAATAACAGTAAAAAATGTAATGCTAATATTATATAGTGATAGAAAAAAAATAATTATGTAATTGTCATCATATTAAAATAAAAATATTATATGCAAAACTCTTCGTGATGTGGGCTAAAGGTGAAAGTGTTTATATAAATATTAAAATAACATAAAAAGTGTAATGCTAATATTACATAGTGATAGAATATATATATATATGAGTAACTATGTAAGTGATTATGTTCAAATAAAGTGTAAAATATTAGAGCCAAAGTGCTTCGTCCTGTGGGCTAAAAGTGAAAGTAAAAGTGCTGCAGAGTCTGAAAACACGGAAATTCGGCTTTGATGAATCTGATTTACAGCAGGCTGACATTGATCATCAATAAAATATTAATAGTTGTGCAATTATTGCCATACTATAATTTGTCTGAATTATTTTGGTTACTTACTGTACCTTCGGTCAAAGTTATCTGACGTTATCAATGTATTTATGACCGCCAGATGTCGCCAATGCACTACTCTACTCTGAACCACACAGCTAATAGGTGCATTCATAAACACATTTAATGATTATTTCTTTATATAAGATTCATATTTAGAAATTGTATTCATGCTGAGTTCATTTGAACTGTTGACTGAAGTACAAATGTAAAGTATCTGTATATATCATCATCGTGTCTGACGTCATTTCCTCATATTTCTTCAATGTTTATCCGGGAGTAATGTTCACTTCGATCTGAAAACAACGCTGTTCGTCCGACGTTGATCAAACTTTCGGTCTGACCTTTGAAAATGAAGGGATTCCTTATATTGTTGGTAAGAATGCTTACTTACCTTCTGGTTTACATAATAAAAGTAGGTGTTTTTACGCGAGATCAGTCAGGCTGCTTAAGGGACTTTGATACGGTCTAACTAGACAGACTGATGTTAATCAGTTTTCATCTTAACCACTGTAATGCTAATAATATTCAGATGTAAATGTCGTTTTAACCAACGAAAGCTTAAACTCTGAATATTAAAATTCGCTGTGCTTTAAAAACGTTACCACATGCAAGCGACTGTTTGATGGCGACTCAAAACATACATACATTTGCATGCCTTTATTGTGATTAATAACTGAAATGTAACATTTCATTAACGTTATATTTCTGTATAACGTGTATAGATTTGTGTAGAGCATATTCAGTAATTCATCAAGGATTTTCTTCTTTAAGTACATACAGTTTCGTGTACTAGTTTATGCATTTGTACCTCACTTGTCCATAATAATTGGCTTTACTATGTTTTTTCACATGTTGCTATGTTTAAGAAATTTTATGTTATCTTATTTATTTTATATTATTTAAGAAACAACAATTAATTTAATTTCATTCATATTGTTGTATTTTAATTGTAAGCATTTCTAAATTTAATTTGAGTTTATTTTGATTAGATGTTTCTTTTCAAACGCCTTATGTATGTATGTATTTTATTTTTCATTTTATTTAATTTTGTACATTTTATTTTTCTCCAGAGGTCTCTTATTTTATTTTTTATATATGTTTTTAGGAAATCTGTCCACAAACCACTTACATTGCTTTATTCTATTTATTTTATTTTTAAGTCAGTCATTACAGGGGACCTATTACGCATAAAACACTTTAATAAGGGGTTTGAACACAGTTGTGTGGCAGCAGTGTGTGAATATAACAAACCTCTAATTGTAAAAAAAACAATTATATTGTTTATAATTAGACTTGATAAAAACAGTCTGATTGACATTCTCCATCTGTGTCACCCTCTTTTGAAAAGAGCACAATCTCATTTGAATTTAAAGCGACAGTCACCAAAACTGCACAATTAGGATCAAAGCCTAAAAGGGTCAGTTTCAGAGAGTTAGAAAACATTACTTGTGTGGTATTTTGAGCTGAAACAAATGTCACACACACATACACACTCTTGGGACATCAGAGACGCATTTTACATCTTGCAAAAAGGGGCATAATGGGTCCCTATTAATACCACACAGATGGATTAATCATGATTGTTTTTCCAGCTTTTAACAGTCAGTGAATTGATTGTGTTTCTCTGACTCCCAGGTCTTCCTTACAGTCCTCGCTGTAGTGCACATGGTTCAAGTGTTTGTGTACGGCACACTAAAGAAAGGCCAGTCAAACTACCATGAACTGATGAACACTACACACGGAGAAGCTGAATTCATCACCTGTGCCCGAACCAAAGAGCCATACCCGATGGTGATCGCCACCAAAGACAAATACCCCTTCCTGCTGAATGTGCCCGGCTCTGGACAGCAGGTCTACGGTGAGATCTACAGCATTGACCAGGATATGCTGGAGTTTCTGGACTGGTTTGAGGAATGTCCAGATCTCTACCAGCGCACCTCCATCCAGCTGGAGATCCTGAAGGAGAATGGAGAATCTGGAGGAGTTGAGGAGGCTTCTGTCTATAGCAAAAATAATTATGAACCTGACTGGCTCAACAAGCCCACATTCGCTGTTTATGATGCCACCGGTGATCCTGGGCACGGTTGTGTGCCTTGAGTAGACAGGAGAGACTACTGGTAGGGCTGGACGATGGACACTTTTCACTTTTCCATGTTTCTCAGCAGCAGAAGTCGTCATAGTTGGTAAACTTAGAGCGCAGTGAACGGGAGAGTACAACAAATCATTTATTTACAATCTTATTTGCTGAAATAAAAGAAAAACTCCACAATGGTGTTATCAAGACTTTAAGAAGAAGGAAAAAAAATGAGTGTGAGACTGATAACGGCAGCCAGATGAGACAATAATGTTAAATTTATTGTCCCGCCCCATACACGCTGCATTTGAAACACCTCATCAATTTATCATCTATTATCAGTTATGTATAATCAATAAGGGAGCCCGCAACATGTTAAACTCAAACCACTTTGCAATTGGAAGGAAAAAACTGAAGTTGTTTAAAAAATAATTTTAGCAAAACAGAAGACACACTTTATCTGCTAATCAATTGGTTGTGATCAGAACTGGATTGGAGATTAAAAAGATGCGCTCTAAGGCTAATAATTAATCATTTATTTTATTTTCCTTTTACCAGATCCAGGAAACAAAAAATAGGAAGCGTGCACATTTGTGTAAGATTTTATACGACAAGAGTTCTTAAAGTCATTTATGTGAGGAATATTGTACAGAGATTTGGAAGAGATCGAATCTGAATCCACTACCGAAAGTATATTATCTGTTCATTAAAACTGTTAAAAAGATGTTTAATGTCAAACCTCATAAATGGAGATTTACACATTACAGTTTACACTGACTTTTTATGATACTAATATTAATAATGACTGATAATAATGATTTATTGGTACTTAATTGTTCATTTTGTACCCTGATTGTTAATTTGGTTTTGGGCAGTATGTTAATTTAGTACCATGAAAAACAAAAACTATGGTGTACTGTTTAATACAATGTACCAGGTGCAGGAACACTTTGGATGATTCAACTGGATAATGGGAACAACCTTTCAGATCTATTTTTGTACTGTATATTTTGTACTTTATATGTAGAGATCGGGTCTTTCTGTAAATATATACGGTGTACTACTGTATACAATATACTTTTATGAGTTTATTGAATTGCACTTTACAATAAAACCATTCATTCTAAAGCTCATTGGTTTGTGATGTTGCACAGTTTCTAAACAAATAACAAATCTGAAGTTGTTGTTTTTTTGACCCAGTTTTACGTAATTGTTAAATAAGCATTGTTTACATTTTAATTTATTCCTATTTTACTTTATCTTGTATATATATTTTTAATTGTTCGTAAGGTGTAAGTTTTGATTTCACCATATGTATATTTTTTTTTACAAGTTTTTTTTAATAAATCTTTATATTTTTAGTTGTTTGTAATTTTATTGTTTTTGTCTGCTTTCCTTTTTCTTTCATTTTGTTTGAATGTTTTTAGTTTTACTTTTATTTTTCTATTTTTTTTATTTCAGTTGCATTTTTGTACTTAAAGCAATAATCATTAATGTTGCATTTTAGCGGCTACCTATAACAATATTTTTTCATGCAAATGTATATATGTAATTGAATTTAAGATTTATTTATTTACAGTAGTTAGTTAGTTACTGTGATATGCTTCAACATACAGATATGCAAAATACAAATACTGATTCTAATAATATTAATAACAACACTGAATTATTATCACACTAGTATTAATTCATACATTCTGTGATTTCTGAAGGTTGTCCACCTTTTTTCCATTGATTATTTGTAAAATACATATGATATGAGACCATATATTCATTTTCCTTTGGCTTAGTCCCTTATTCATCAGGGGTCGCCACAGCGGAATGAACTACTAACTTATCCAGCATAGGTTTTACACAACGGATGCCCTTCCAACCGCAACCCAGTACTGGGAAACACTCATACACTACGCACAGTTTAGTTTATTCAATTCACCTATAGCGTGGGGGAACCGGAAACCCACACCAACACGGGAAGAACATGCAAACTCCACACAGAAATGCCAACTGACCCAGCCGGGACTCGAACCAGCGACCTTCTTGCTGTGAGGCCACAGTGCTACCCACTGAGCCACCTTGCCACCGATATGAGACCATGTTGTTTTGTATTTTGTCCCTCAACAGGAGGTAAATGTTGTTGGCTGATGTGAAATGCTGGATAAATGAGTGTTTGATTCTTTTTAGTGTTTCTGTAGGACGATCAGACAGCTGTCAGTGAAGCTCCACATCTGCTCAAACTCACCCAAGATACTCATAAAAGCTTCACATTCACACAACCAACAGACCAGACCAGACAAACCAGAAACTCAAACACACACCCTATAATGTTTTGTGTGAGTGCAGATATAAATAGCGACCGCTGAGTGCCGCCTGTTTACCGCTGTTACACTGAACACAGTTAATGATACACTCCATTATAAATTTTTTGCTTGTTTGTTTTAAAAGCTTATTTGAAGCTGCCTTTTTGGTTTAGTTTGATCAACAGCGAACTCAATTTCATTCAGAAGCACTTTCTGCCTTTCATGTTTGGAAAATGAGGAAATGACGTGAATCAGGACCATGTTAATGTTAATAAAAATATAAAAGTTAAAATTTCAAAGCCAATTTTTGTGTGTGTTCGTTAACACAAAACCTTTTCATTTATAACATTTTATGAAACAACAACAAAGGAAATACTGTAGAATGAATGATTTTATTGTTAAAAAAAACAGTAAAAAAAAAAAAGACTTAATCTTATAAAACTTGTAATAAAGCATGACATATTGATGTTCAATAATTCTATACATATTTATGTATACAGGATTTAATGCAAAAATGAAATAAAAGATTTCTCCATCTGAACCATCTAAACTGTTCCTGCAAACCTGGTATTTTGTGTATTAAAGTGCATTTATTTTCTATGATACTCAAATAATATGCCACCCAAGACTATTATGGTTTTGCATTTTTAAATGAGTTTTTATTTTAGTATTATATTTAAATGTGTTATACATTTTCGTTAAGTTTAAGTTTTTATTTTGTGAACACATTTCTTACAGTTTCAGTAATTATAGTGTAGTTGACCAGAGCAGTTTAGTGTTTGCACAGCTTACATGACCTCTTATTCAAACCTCTGAGCAAGAAAAATAAAATGAGAGTTTAAATTCTGAACCCATATAAATCCCATACATATGTAGAAAAGTAAAAATTATGAAGAATTCAGACTAACTTCTTCATATTAAGGATTTTTAAACACGCCTCGTGTACAAATGAAGAAAAGGTCAAACACGTTTTTGTTTTTATAGAAAAGATAAAAAGTTTTTCTTTATAAAAAATGTTTGGTGCCATCTACAGGCATTTCCTAAATTCTGCTACAAAATGATTGTGAAAACTCTTAGACTTTTCACTAATTATTCATTCATTCATTTTCTTTTCGGCTTAGTCCCTTTATTAATCTGGGGTCGCCACAGCGGAATGAACCGCCAACTTATCCAGCATATGTTTTACGCAGTGGATGCCCTTCCAGCTGCAACCCATCACTGGGAAACACCCATACACCCTCACATTCTCTCACACACACACACACACTACGGCCAATTTAGTTTCTTCAATTCACCTATGGCGCATGTGTTTGGACTGTGGGGGAAACCCATGCCAACACGGGGAGAACATGAAATGCCAACTGACCCAGCCGGGGCTTGAACCAGCGACCTGCTTGCTGTGAGGCGATCGTGCTCCCCACTGCGCCACCGTGCTCCCCTCACTAATTATTGTTTTATCATATGTGAATGTTTAAATTTTATCCGAATTGGCTATTTTTTTTCTTTGCTCACAGCTGATTGGTGAAATCTCGGTTAGCAATCTCTAAACCTAAACCTGAAGTAGGTTAGCCATCATAAGTTACTACAACAACAAAGAGTAAAATGAAAATTAAGTTTGTTACATGTTACTTTCAGTCTGTTAGTTTTAAGGATATCTATAATCTAGTGCGCTCCAAAACAGTGACAAAACTCGAGTTTAGAAGATATAAAACTGATATAAACATGTAAAGCATGTAGTTTGTCACTAAATGGATCAACATTTTTTTTTCACATTGCCTTATCAAATCTTGACCAATCAAATGCTCTCTAGCATCTGACATGCCCCGCCTCCTTCTTCTCATTTGCATTTCATTTGATGCGCTTGAGCTCAGCCACTCTCACTGGCAGAGCTGTCATAAAAACTTTTTCTTTTAAAGGGGAGGAGTTACTACATGTCCCACCCTCTTTTCATGTTTAAGCTGAGATTATGTCAAATATTGAATAAAAAATGCACATTTCAAAGCACTTCACAGGACCTTCTTGGTACCTAAAACCCAAGATTGGTGCACTAAACTATACTAACGAGCAAATATGGTGGCTTCATGGTACAGACCCAGATCCAAAAGTTAATAATCTCTCCTGTCTTCTCAAGGCACACAACCGTGCCCAGGATCACCGGTGGCATCATAAACAGCGAATGTGGGCTTGTTGAGCCAGTCAGGTTCATAATTATTTTTGCTATACACAGGAGCCTCCTCAACTCCTCCAGATTCTCCATTCTTCTTCAGGATCTCCAGCTGGATGGAGGTGCGCTGGTAGAGATCTGGACATTTCCCAAACCAGTCCAGAAACTCCAGCATCTCCCGGTCAACGCTGTAGATCTCACCATAGACCTGCTGTCCAGAGCCGGGCACATTCAGCAGGAAGGGGTATTTGTCTTCGGTGGCGATCACCATCGGGTATGGCTCTTTGGTTCGGGCACAGGTGATGAATTTAGCTTCTCCGTGTGTAGTGTTCATCAGTTCATGGTAGTTTGACTGGCCTTTCTTTAGTGTGCCGTACACAAACACTTGAAACATACTGACTGCAGGTATAATTATACTATTAATAATAAGGACCTGCGGGTCAGAGAGAAACTTCATGAGGACAAAATCAATTGACAGGGGAAAAAAATCTGATGACTTTATTACATGACCTTGTGATGCTTTTTACATTAACTTTCTTATGGGAAGAATCACTTGTCTATGTTGGTGTGTGTTTGTTCCTCATGTTCTATCAAAACATACATATTTTAGTATCATTTATCTTATAGAATGAACAAATATTTCAAATGTTTGGATATTTACTTGCATTAATTACTCAAAGATGATACAACTTACGCAATTTGGTTGTAGACAAATAATATTTGCACCCGTTTAATAACCTGTGTAGTAATTTTGACCCCTGTGCATGGGG
>CAIGQV010016298.1:10280362-10295936 GCA_903798115.1 Danio jaintianensis
GTTGAACTATGTGACTACTACATGAACTAACATTATTTAACTTATAACATTAATGAAGATGAATAAATAAATAACGTAATGGAAATGTATTAGTAATAGTTTGTTCATGTTAGTAAATACATTAACTAACATTAACTAATGAACCATTATCTTAAAGTGTTACCAACAAACTTATTAAAATAAGTAAAATGGAATTAAATCACAAAATTTGTAATTCCCCAAAATTAAATCAAATCAAATCACAAAAATAGACAGTAATGTAAAAATGTTGACATTTCTAAATTCTTAATGTAGCCATTAGTTTTGGGGTTTTTAATTGGTGCCCATTAGCTTTACCATATTAATATTAAAGAACATGGTTTAAATATGGAACAATATTAAAATTACATTAAAATTAATATTAAAATAAAATTAATTAAAAAATTGTAAATGTTTTAGGTGTACGTTTCAGCTCAAAATATCCTCCATCATTTATTATATCATGTGCATGTCCTTTTTTGGGGTGGGAGCAAAAAAACTGTTTTTGTGTGTGTGTCTTTAAATGCAAATTTCCTACAGAAGTGGGCGGAGCCTTTACAGATTTTGCCTCAGTTACTCTGGGAAAAACAAACCAAAACTCTGAACATGTTTTAAAGCCTGGTCATTTTAAACTCCTGATATTTTTTGTCTTGATAGCTCCCTCCTGATAGTTTTCTTTCCCTTAAATAAATCAGACGTGTAAATATATATTTGTATATTTGGGAGAATTATTTAAATTCAAGATATTCGTTCATTCATTTATTTTCCTTCGGCTTAGTCCCTTATTTATCAGGAGTTGCCACAACGGAATGAACCGGCAACTATTCCAGCATATGTTTTACGCAGTGAATGCCCTTCCAGCCGCAACCCAGTACTGGGAAACACCCATACACACTCATTCACACACACACACACACACACACTCATACACTACGGCCAATTTAGTTTATTCAATTCACCTATAGAGCATGTGTTTGGACTTGTGGGGGAAACCGGAGCACCCGGAGGAAACCCACGCCAACACGGGGAGAACATGCAAACTCCACACAGAAATGCCAACTGACCCAGCCGGGACTCGAACCAGCAACCTTCTTGTTGTGAGGTGACAGCGCTAACCACTGAGCCACCGTGCCACTAATTCAAGATATTGTGATGTGTTTTTTGCCAGAAGGAGACTCAGGACAATATTCATTCAATAGTCAAGTAAAACTCTCACTGTTCACTGAGCCGCTCGCTCCGCCGCTACATAATCTGCCCTAAATAGACTGGAATTTAGGTTGAGTTTATCTGGGTCTCCTATTCTGAGACGTCCACAGAGACACTTGACCAAAATCCAGCGCTACTTGTGATGATAAAACCTTTCAAAACGGTCTTTTTCACTTCTCTTCATAGCATTAATTCATCTGGAGCACTTTCAATCCAGGCACAGAGAAACTTAAAGTGGGGGAATTAGACAAGGGTGCTTGAAATGCACTGCCGAGGAGACGGAGACAGCACAACAAAACAACTACATGATCCTTTTTGGCGCTCAAGAGAGAAACTAACTGGTCAGGCACACACTGAAAAAAATTATGCAGGTGAATTGAATAAACTAATTTGGCTGTAGTGTATGAGTGTATGTGTGAATGAGTGTGTATGGGAGTTTCCCAGTACTGGGTTGCGGCTGGAATGGCATCAGCTGTGTAAAACATATGCTGGATAAGTTGGTGGTTCATTCCGTTGTGGTGACCCCTGATAAATAAAGCACTAAGCCGAAGGAAAATGAATGAATGAATTTAGCACACCCTTTTGTCCGAAGCGACCTACAATTGAGGCTTACACAACACACACAAGAAGTGCTAGTTATACAAGTATACTTTATACAAATGTACGATTCCCTCCATCCTCATTCTCCAAAAGACAAACCTTCCTCCGAACCTCGTCCTCGTCGTCTGCACGGATGAATCCGGCGTCGTTCAGTAGCGGGCTGGTGAGAGGAGAGGGCTGCCGTCCGTCGGGACTCTGGCCGACGCTCAGACTCTGCTTCTGTCCGTTCACCATCATCTGTCCTGGAGACGGAGAATCGCTGTGCTGAGGACTGCGGCTCACTGAACCTGAAGGATAACAGGCAGGTCATGCTAAAGCCTTGATGATCATTTAGATACACATAAATCAGGAATGTGTGATTGTGCTTCATACATTCACAGGAGTTTATTAATCGGCTGCTTCAGGTGTGTTTAAATGAGTTAAGGATAAACTTTGTAAGACAACAACCCTCCAGGAGCACAATTAGACACTTTAAATGACTTTTAATGCTAGTATTAGAGTGCAGCTTAGTAAAACTAGCCTGCTGAAAAAGCTTAACTGGTAAACAGCAAGAATTATTTACTTGCAAGGCTATAATTAGGGATGTAACGATTCACTGAACTCACGATTGTTATTTCACGATTACATTAAAAATAGATTGAAGACATGATAGAATAAATTAAAATGTGTCCTATTATTAGGCAATTCCCGCATGTATATTTAGCGATTTAGCGTTTCCATCCAAAGATGCAAATTAGGTTTTGCATTAGATCTGGAAAATCGCATAAAACATTTGCAAATAAAGCACCGCTTCCATCCAATGAGTCAAAGAAATTACAAAAAAAAATCGAACAACAACATTTCCACTGATAAACTGGTGCCAAATATATTAAAAATGGAATTTGCATAAAACAAAATGCAATTTGTTTGATCCTCAAGCTGGATTTTATATGGTAAATGTGTTTCCATTGTCGTCTATAAGCATTTCTTCTTAACGGATTAAAAAATTTTCTTTTTTTTTTATGTGCATTTTCAATATTTATGCACATCTTGGCACTTCAATCAATCATTTTAAGTGAAACAGTTCAAAATGTGCATTAAACAGATGGACGAATACAGCTATCTTGGTGAAACTGAAATATTCAATTCAATTCATGTTTATTTATATACAGGGTTCAAACACATTTTTACTACTAAAACTCCATGACTTTTCCATGATTTTTCCAAGACTTTCAAGTAAATGTTCATGAGCTAATGTTTCATGCAATGTCTACATATGCGTGGTAAAAAAACAATACATGTTCAAATTTATTACATCATACCGTAAAACACACAACAATCTATTTAGTTTCAGCTTATATTTATATCTATGTAAAATTGATTGAGATGATGCTTACACCGCACTAATAATGTGAGAGTATGTGATTGGCCGAGGACAGAAAAGAAGTAAATAACCTATATTCAAGTATACAGATATCTGTTTTCCATGACTTTTCCAAAACTTTGTGGGTTTTTCTGTTTTTCCAAAACTTTTCCAGGCCTGGAAAATGCCATTTCAAAATTCCATGACTTTTCCAGGTTTTCCATGTTCGTATGAACCCTGTATATAGCGCTTTTCACAATGTAGATTGTGTCAAAGCAGCTTAACATAGTTCTAGTAAAGTCCAGATTTCAGAGTTGAAGTTCAGTTTAGTTTAGTTCAGTGTGGTTTAAATTTCACTGCTGAAAGTTCAAACACTGTAGAGCAAATCCACCAGCTCCACAAGTCCCGATCCAAGCAAGCCAGCGGCGACGAGAAAAAAAACGTCACCAATTGACAGTATAACAAATCTTAATTGAAATTGTAAAATCAAACAAGTTAATATAAATATATCATATAATTAAAGTAAGGCCCGTGCTCCATCCATTTCAAATGAGAAGCAACCACTACATTTTAATCATGATCCAAACAAAGATCCAGCATATATGCGGCATGAGTTTTTAAACAAAGTTAGAAAATTTGAAGCAAAAAACTAAATGGTCTGACTTTAGTTATGTGAAACTATTGGCCTACAACATAAAACATAAAAAAGCAAGTGACAATCAGAATGCGATGCAGATTCACTCTCTGCCAGCAGGTGGCGCTTATAAACAGCAGTGATATAGTGTTTCCAGGATTCAGTGTTGCCAGGGTCACGGTTTTCCCACAAAATTGGTGTCTTTTGCGGGAAAAAATTAAGCTGCGAGTTCTTTAGCTACCAAATTGTTTCTTTCTCGTGAATAAAAAATTTAAACTGAATGGTTACTTAATGGAGATTGATCCTGGAATGCATACCTGGCAACCCAAAAAACAATGCAAGCAAGTAAAAATTGCCAGTCACACATTAAATGAGCAGAATGCCAAGCCCATTTTTTGTTTAGTTTACAGAAAGTCGGACAGTACTTTAACATGTGCTGTACAAATTGGTCTCTTTTGCGGGAAAAAAAATGAAGTTTAAGTTTTTTTTAGCTACTTGAAGTTGTTTTTTAGCTACCAAATTGTTTCTTTATTCATTCATTCATTTTCTTTTCGGCTTAGTCCCTTTATTAATCCGGGGTCGCCACAGCGGAATGAACCGCCAACTTATTCAGCATATGTTTTACGCAGCGGATGCCCTTCCAGCTGCAACCCAGTACTGGTAAACACCCATACACTCCCATTCACACACATACACTACGGACAATTTAGCTTACCCAATTCACCTATAGCGCATGTCTTTGGACTTGTGGGGGAAACTGGAGCACTCGGAGGAAACCCACGCCAACACGGGGAGAACATGCAAACTCCACACAGAAATGCCAACTGACCCAGCCGAGGCTCAAACCAGCGACCTTCTTGCTGTGAGGCGATCGTGCTACCCATTGCGCCACCGTGCAGCCCTTAAATTGTTTCTTTCTCAGGAATAAAAATTTTAAACTGAATGGTTACTTAAGGGAGATTGATCCTGGAATGCATACCTGGTAACCCATAAAAACAATACAAGCAAGTAAAAATTGCCTGTCACGCTGCCTGTTAAATGTGCCGAATGCCAAGCCCACTTTTTGTTTGGTGTGCAGAAAGTCAGCCAGTAATTATGTGTATTGTGAGGATCCAGCAACTGACTCTGATTGGACAAGCAAAAAAGCAATTGGGTGGGTTTTGAATTGCGATTGGGTTGGAACATTTTCTTGGACCTGGCAACCCTGCCTAGATTACACCATAAATAAAGCAGCACTACACTTATGAACACTACAAACTCCAAATAGCACATAAACTGTCAGTTCAGAGACTCATTCATATAAACTTCCACTCTAATTGTATCGCAATTTGTTAAACATCTTGAATCATATTTGAATAGATTTTCATCGTTACATCCCTACCAATCGTACTGGTTAAACGCACAGCTTTTGATGGTCCAACCAATTTAGACAAGCATGCAAATCCCGGTCTTTTCCGCAGGGTAGTTTTGACATTTCTATCCTTAACACTCTACGATTCTGGATTTATCAAGCACATGGCCACAGGGTAAATCTGCACGACACACTTAGTGTTTGGAAAAGGACTACGGCTGACAGCGCCACATCGGGATCCAGACATGAGTGAGTCACAGCATCCCAGTCTGGGATTTCCGCCCGAGGACACTGCCGAAATGCATGACAAATTCCCTGGATGATGATGGGGAAGGGAGCAGTTTTATCTTCAGACCACTACATTCACTACACAAGTACATTCACATACTTGCCCAGCAACGTTTTCATGTCCCATGCCTTGGCACGAATGGGATGCGACATGCGAACTGCAGCCATTATTGACCAACTTGGAAGAATCTGGTGATAAAGACCTTGTGGTTGCACGCACACATATGCGTCGTCAAACATGCAACACAAACAACTACAAAAACTACGGCTACTCTACCACAAAACAAGACACACGAGGGGGACGCTAACATCTAGGGGTGACCGGAGTAAAACAAAGCCGCGCTTCAGAAAGAACCAAATTTTATTGCTACTAATACACACATTAATTTACAATGTTAAAGTGTTCCAGAAGTAAGACAAAGGGGGATTTGTAGTTGTAAAAAAATAACAGGATCATACAGAATTTCGAGGAGATTAACAATGTTTAGAAAGTCCATTTATAGGTGCTAGGGTATTGCAACGTAGAAATGTTTTAAATGCCTTTTTAAATGCTTACTTGGTTATTTAGAGGAGTGCAGTATATGTATGATGGTTTGTAAACACATACACTTATGGTGAACTGCGCACATGTGATTGCACCATTAATTATGCGTATCTTAAAAAGTACAGTTACAATATATTACACAAATATATCTGGAGCATTTCGTATACCTCATTAAAATACATTTCATACTCAAGAGAAGTCCAATAAAACCTACATTTTAGCGTAATTTACAAATAAAACATCTAGGAGTGCTACTTTGGTCACTGACAGTGAAAAATACAGATCATTGGGAATGCTGGGTGCGTGAGGGTTTTGTACAATCATATCAAAACTAATGCTTTCCAATAAATATTATCAATACTTTCTTTTAGCAGGCCCAGAAACGGCAGTGGTCTTGCTAATGGCTTTGCGAACACTTTCTAAAACCTTTCACTGACATAAGATCGCCATGCAAAAGTAAGGAAAAGTTGGCATTTGGCAAAGATTATAAGGGCCAGGACACACCAAGCTGATGGTCGGCCGTTGGGCCTCATTGGTCTGTCGGTCAGGCTAGTTGATTTGATGCGTTCCACACGTATGTCATGATTTTGGCAAGTAGGATGCGATCCTGGATTAACATCTATGTTGATCCTGGAACATATTTTTTGTTGGAAAATGTAATCCATACCTATTCCTTACCCATTAACCCAACCATAACTGTAAATTATTCTCAAAATCAGAGGGGAATGATAGTTGGATAACAATCATGTAGAAGTGCATAAACCTAACCGTAAGCCTAAACTTAACATAAACGGTAAACGTATCTCTTAATTCTGATTGGCTGATTGGAATGTTGTTCCAGGATCAAGATAGATGTTAATCCAGGAACATGTCCTACTTGGTGAAATCAGGTTGTCGCGTTCAACACGTCGCCTCTTGTTGGGTTAATGTTGGAGCTCATTGACCAGATTCAGCATGTAGAATCGGCTTCAGCTGAAGAGAGCGCTATTACTGGTTATTTAGCAACAAATCAGAGCGCAAGTGTGACGTAGTGCAGTGACATAGCAAGTGAACAATTGAGTCAAGAAGATACACAAAAAGGCCGGCTGTAATTTTGCTACATTTCTCAAATATTTGCAAACGATATATTGGATTATTAGACATATTTGTAGGAGCGAATCCCTCTGTGGTGAGTGACAATTACTGTGATACTGTGTGCATTGAAGATTCTGGTGTCCTGTTGTGAACGAAAAAAAAAACACTACTGCCCCCTGTGGTGCATAAAGACACATCCCCGCATGCAGACACAGAACGTGCACTCTTGTTTCAGTCAGATGCCGTCCGTTTGGTGTGTTCACGGGCAGCTCTTTGGTCCAGATGGAACCAGATGTGAGCCGACGCGAAGCAACAACACAGTTGGGTTTCGTCTGTGCTAGTTGTTTGGTGTTGGCTTGGTGTGTCCCGGCCCTAAAGGCTGATTTATACTTCTGCATTAAGCGCACGCGTATGGTCCGACACAGCGTATGGTCCGACGTGGCTGATGCCGACGCTGACGCACACCTCTCAAAAATTGTAACTACACGTCGCAACGACGCGTAGCGCAAGCTCTGTAATTGGTCAGCCTGGTAGCGGTGATGAGCGTGGGCGGTGCTGAGAGCCATGAGCCCGATGGAGCGAGTGTTTACAAGTGTGGAGTCCCGTGAAGGTGCTCCAGATGGAAACGTTTGTTTTGTGTTTACCTTATGATTAAAGTTGTAGCACGTCTGCCGGTTCCCGCCTCTGAATGAGCGAGTTTTAGCTACTTGTACATTAAGGTAGCGTTCAGAAAAAAACAAAAAACCCACGAAGAAACTCAACTCAGAGGAACATAAAAACCTCACTGCCAGCTAGCGTTTCGGAAGTGTTATTGCAGAGCAACACAAACAGCACGCAGAAGTATAAATGCACGGCTACGCGCAAGGTAGGCGCCGTGGGTCACAGCGATCACTCGACGCAGAAGTATAAACCAGCCTTAAGACCATTAGACCAGATTGTAAAAGTATGTGAACGTAATTGCACCAGAAATCAAAAAACTAAAATCAAGGATAAAAGGTCAGATTGAACATAAGTTAAAGGGCATTTTGGGACAGCTCTCGGAAACCTTCCTAATCTTCACATGCTGAGCCACAAAACTTACTCTTACTCTGAGTCTGTCCAAATCTCACCTACATCCATCTCCGCTTCAAAAGACCACTGCGTTTCAGGACACCGTGTCAATGCAAAGGCTTTTACACACATGAAAAGGACAGTTGCAGACAAGGACAGTTTGACATGCTTCCAGAAAAGAGAGGAAAAAAAGACAAGGTGAGGCATTCCAGAGATACATGCTGCGATAACATTGTCTTAAAAGCAATGCAACCTGAGCACAGGTTAATATGCTTATAAATCAAGTGGACATCAAGCATCGCAAATGCAAATGCACCACAAACAGATGACATTGATGAGGCGTGCCAGAGCAGCTTGTTTAAAGGGGAAATTAAGAAGCGAAGCAAAACAAAACAAAAACCAAATGAGATCTTTATAGTGTTGATGTATTGTTTTTAAAGGAGTGATGCATGCTGGGAAATGGGCAAGCAAACGACGAAGCCACCGGATCACCACCCCGAGAAGACTAGCAAATAATAAAAAGTTAGAACGAAGACATCATGTTTGGGTGAAAATATCAGATGTGTTTGATAACTGCTAATATCTTATGTATACACAATCTCTTCATTTATAACATAGCACACATTCCAGCATGCATGATCTGTTTATATGGCAATATAAGCGTAGTTCAAGTTTGGACAAAATTATCCATCAGAAACTTGAACAAAAGTCCAACAGAAGTTGCGACTGTAAACTAACACTAGCCTAACACTCGACATTCATAACTTGTAAATGTGTTGTCATATCACTAGTATACAGCAGCAATACTGTATGTTAGCTTCTGCAAGTTATGACTAGCAAAGGTATTTACAGGTTGAGTAAAGGCATGACATATTCCTGTATATTTTTATAGTTCATTCTTTCTACATGATTATCAATAAAGATCAAATTCACAATATTACGCAGTTACTAGTCAATGGGTTATCAGTAATATTGATAACCTTTTTAAACAATCCCACAAAAAAATTCTATTAACTACATTCACAGACATGGCACTTTGCAGTAATTCCTCTTCAATCTTAAGTTAATCATCTCAAAGTAATAGTTAAGAATTGTGTATATATATATATATTTTTTAAATACTACAGTATTTCCTTCAGGTAGAACAGCCTATTTGCTAAAGCCTCTTGTAAAAAATACCATCGCTGTTAATATGTTAAATGTGTAGTCTCAACTAGTGTCACCAAATTTAACTCCCAAACACTGCATGCATCTGCAAAACAGTCATATCCCAAATTGCAACTAGTTAATGTTACATCAGGCCATGCTATGCTATGTTTGCTTGGAGCCACTAGTGGCACAGAAACTACACAACAAATCTTCAAAGGCACGTTTCCATTGCATGGTACGGCATGGTTCAGTTGGGTATGGCTCAATTTAGGGGTCTTTTCGCTGTATTACATACCTAGTACCTTGTACTTTTATTTTGATAACCTTTCGGGTGAGATTTTAAGTGATCTGTATCAGTACCAAAATGTGACGTATGCACACTGCTGATCACACATTGGTCAGAGAGAATTGTCAATTCCAGCATCATTGGATCTCCGACACAAGACACAAAACCTATTATGTATAAATAGTCAGCAACCACTTAAGAACACCTTCCATTGCCTCTGTGTTTTGACTTGGTTTGTGTTGTGCATTTGTTTATGATGATGTCACAGCATTAGAGGCAGCCAACTATAGCAATAATGGACCCTTTTCACAAGACTGTTATGATGCGTTTAATGGTCATCAGGAATTTAAATCCTTAAAGGTTTTTAATATTTATATTGTAATGTTTTTTAAAACATTATTTCAGCAAATATGATTGTAAAAAAAGATTTGTTGTACTCTACCATTCACTGTGCTCTAAGTTTACCCAACTATGACAACTTCTGCTGCTGAGGAACCCAGAAATGTGAAAAGGGTCCATCCCACCCATTTTAAGCAGTACTAAAACTGCATTGGAAATGCAAACCAAGGCAAGCAAAAACCAAAGCAAGCCAAGCCATACCATGCAGTGGGAAAGCAGCCAGAGAGACCAGAGCCTCCAAGTAGCAAAATTGGCATTTGATCAACTGATATCCAGGCACATCCTCTCTAGCAGTTGAATAATTGTGCCCCATCTTCATCAATGATAGGATACCTATATCTATCATCTCCCCCTTGGCCCTCATCCTCCAGTTGGAGACCGCCAAAGGAGAACTTGCTCTGGGGCAAAGGGGAAGAATTGGCCGCCCCAGGGTTTCCATAGACTAGGGGCTGACAGTAGAAGTTGCTGCCTGCATCTGACTCAGTATCACTAGACTCAGTTCCACTACTAGTAGAACCATCAATCATATGCACTGGGCTACTGTGATCATTAGCACTCAGTCTGCTTCCATAGAGGCACTGAACATTGCTGGATCGAGATTGGCCGGATGCTCCAATCCCATTAGCAGCTACACGTCTCTCAATGGCAGCCATACGTTCAGCCCTGGAGACCAAAGATCGAGGCTCATTGGTTGAACTCAACTGGCTTAGAATCATGGGGTCAGTATCGGAACGGTTACGCATGCCGTTTTGTAGTTTCTGCAAGTGTGGAGATCGATTGACAATTGGGGAGTAGCTCCCATAATGTTGAGCCTCGCTCCCAGATTGACCATTGCTAAGGTAATGGCTACCATCATCCCATCGTCGGCGGCCACTATAGCCGATTTGTTCTGAATTATTCAGGGAGCTTGTTTTATGAAAACTGCTCATCACCGGGCTACAATTTGCACTTCGGGAACCAACTAAATGAGCAGTAGGTGACACCAAACCACGTCTATCCATACCTTGGAACAATTCATCCACCAAGGTACTGCTAAGAGGCAAAGCACGTGGTGATCCGTTTCCACAAAACGACCCATTAGATATCTGACTACCGTTGAAGGTATCCGAACTCTGAGCCAACCGACGGGTATTCAAAGGAGACTCCCTAAATCGGGACTTGCTTGCCCCATTGTGTTGGCCATTTCGATAACCATTGCGTATTCTACGGCCTGTTGACTCAACCTCATCATTGTCATGTGTGTGTGAGTGAGACCTGGTGATGCGGCCATTAACCACATCGTATTCGCTATCTATATCACTGCAGTCAATGTAAGGTATCGAGGAGCTGCTACCCTTGGAATACCCAGAATGCGATGCTAGACCTGTGCTCAGATGCTCGGCCTGTTGTTTGGATGGGGACGGCTTTAATCGAGCATCCGCCTCATCGCTGGTGCCGTTTCGACATCCATTGGTCTGTGAATTTAGGCTCCCGGTGTAACGCTGGAGAGCCAGGTTTTCAACAGTCACTTGAGTGTGCCCAAGAGGTGAGTCCGCCTGGTGTCCTGAAGCACTGGCATTCCTCTGCAACATCTAAAATGCAAAGATGTTTGAGAAAAAAAAGAGCATGTGAGGCATACACTAAGGGTAACTTCAAGCTTGCAATATGTGGGGTGTTTGACTGCATTCCTACAGCATTTCTGCACTAAAATAGATCACACTCACCTCTCCTTGACCCTCAGCACTCTGCCTGGATGAGAATGGAGAAAGATTGCTGTTGGACTGGATTTTGCTGTGTTTTCTGAGAATAGAAGATCAAAGATGATTTGCAAGTTCTTTAAGGGGATCACTAGGTCATTTTAAACTCAGCTGCTGTGTGGTTGTTGGCTGACTGAAATATTATATAATAATGAAAAAGCTTCGAGTACTGCACACTGACTTCTCTTATACTGATAGAACACAGCAACTACATTTTTATATATTGCTTAAAAAATTATTGTGTGTTGTGTTTGTGGGGGGGTTGCTAGTTGCTCTCTTGTATTTTGTGGTAATTTCTAGGTTTCGCTAGGGGATTCCTAGGGTGTTAAGTGCTTTTCTGGTGGTTTCTAGGGTTTTGCCAGGCGTACTCTAGTTTTGAGTGATTTGAAGGTAGTTGCCAGGGTGTTGCTAATGGTTTCTATGGTATTTTGAGTGGTTTCTATGGTGTTGCTAAGTGGTTTGTGTTATGGAATTTTGGGTGGTTTCTAGGGAGTTACTAGATGGTTCTATTATAGTGTTTTGCCATGTGGGTTTTTAGAATATTTAGGGTGTTTTAAAGAGTGATTCTGGGACTTGGCGGATGGTTACTATATAGTGTTCTGGGGCTCCTGGGACTTTTCAAATGGGGTTCAAGTATGTTTTGTAGGGTGTAGTTAGGTAGTTTCTATAGTGTTACTTAGATAGTTAGATAGCAGATCTGATTTTTGAGTGGTTTCTAGGTCTTTGCTAGGTACGGTTCTAAGATTTCATGGGTGTTGTTAGGAGTTTCTATGATTTTTTGGGGTGGTTTCTATTGTGTTTTTGTGTGATTTCTAGAACATTACTGAGTTTTTTTCTTGAATGTTGCTATGTGATTTCTATGTTGTTTTTTTTTATAGTTTCTAGGGTGTTGTTAGGTGGGGTTTCCAGGATGTTTTGTATGACTTTCAAGGCATTGCTACATAGTTTCTAAGGTGTGAAGATTAAGACATTTCACAACATTTCTAGGTGTGTTGGATTGGGTTTTGAGGGGAAATTCTAAGATACTAAATTATATAACTTGTCATCTGAAAGCATGCATGAAGTCATGGAGGATGGTGCTTTAAATGCATAACTTAATTGATCTCAATCCAGGTTCTTGGGAAATAGATAACTGTGCTCATACTTTCTCTTTCTCATGGGTGTGTTTATTATTTTGGCAAGAAATGAAATGCAGTGACATTTAAACAAAGGTCAACAGAGAATCTCACCTTTCAAATGGAACCTTTTTGAATTCAGTGTCCTTTACATAATCAATCACCTGCTTCTGTGTGCGGCCACTATTGACACAAAACATGGCAGATGACCGACAGGATTCAAAGCAAAGAGAAAAGCAGAA
Source organism: Danio jaintianensis (assembly GCA_903798115.1). Classification (NCBI taxonomy): domain Eukaryota; kingdom Metazoa; phylum Chordata; class Actinopteri; order Cypriniformes; family Danionidae; genus Danio; species Danio jaintianensis. The sequence continues at coordinate 10,293,397 of CAIGQV010016298.1, forward strand.
AACATTTAAGTCAAAACATTAACCATTTGCCAAGCACTCTGATCATCTGTCAAATAGAAGCATACAGAATATACGAAGAACCAGAGAAACAGGGTGATTAAGTAAAAGATGTCTCTGAAATGCCCCTAAATGGTGATGTTATTTTCTTATGATGGGCTGAACTGCACAAGACATCATATAAGTTTATTTAAGACAGAATTAAGTGCATAATTTTAATACCTGAACCGGAAGGAGGAACCTCTGGTGAACAGAACTGGTTTAGGCTTGGGTTTGGGTTCTTCAAACAGGCGGAAAAAGGCATGGTACTCCACACAGATCTTCCAAAACACCTTACAGCAGTCCCTGCTTCCCATCATAAACTCCAGAGTATCCTGACAGTTACTCTGCTAAAGAGAACAGAAACAGGTCTTTTGGATTCAAACGCACACAGAAACTACAGGGCAAATGGAACAAACTAGTGATTTATGGGAGCACAAAGACTCTGTTCATATTAGTTCAATTTTGTTTTAAAGCAGCACCATTTTCAAACTAAAACTAAAGTCTAGTGTGGGTGCCAGGTGTAACCAAAACAAAACGTATGCATTTTAAAATGAAAATGTGCTGGAGTTCTTTGTGAACAGCATTAAGACATATAGATGGTGTTATAAAAAAATGTATTAAAACTTACATTCAAATCAGGCCGTAGTTTTATGAGAAATCGTTTCCTCTTGAAGCTCAGTTTCCGGACTTTAGACCAATTGAAAGCATTTATCTTGGTGTGCCCCTTTAAAAGTTAAATAAAAAATACATTTAAATACAGCTGAAGACAATAAAACCACACCATATTCAAGAAAAAGACGACGACGACGAACGCTTCAATTGAAACAAATTAATTACTATCGTTGCACACATCGATAACGGCCAAAACTTTAAAAAAGTGGTCTCACATTATATTAGGTGGCTTTAACTACTATGTACTTGCAACAAAAAATAAATACAATGTACTTATTGCCTTCATAATGTATTGCAGAACACTTCTGGTGCTCTTGGCGTGGTATATGGGTAAGGTTTGGTGGTATGGGTAGTTTTAAGGGTGGGTTAAGGTGTAAGAGATGGTCAAGAGTGTTCATTCACTCATTCATTTTCATCCGCTTTTCCGGGGCCGGGTCGCGGGGGCAGCAGTCTTAGGAGAGAACCCCAGGCTTCCCTCTCCCTAGACACTTCCTCCAGCTCCTCCAGGGGGATCCCGAGGCCTTCCCAGGCCAGCCGAGAGACATAGTCCCTCCAGCGTGTACTGGATCTTCCCCGAGGCCTCCTCCCAGTGGGACATGCCTGGAACACCTCCCTAGGTAGGCGTCCAAAACAGATGCCCAAGCCACCTCAGCTGACTTCTCTCGATGTGGAGGAGCAGCGGCTCTACTCCAAGCTCCTCCCGGGTGACAGAGCTCCTCACCCTATCTATAAGAGTGTGCCTTGCCACCCTCCGAAGGAAACTCATTTTGGCCGCTTGTATCCGAGATCCTGTCCTTTCAGTCATGTCCCAAAGCTCATGAGCATAGGTGAGAGTAGGAACGTAGATTGACCGGTAAATCGAGAGCTTTGCCTTTCGGCTCAGCTCCTTCTTTACTAAATTAATTACAGATGAAATTAATTACAGATGCAGGTATTTAATCAATCAAAGGTACAATGTAAAAATATGCGTTTACACAATAAGTACACTGTAACAAATGATTATTATCAGTGTAAGCGCATAATAGTTAAGGCCGCCTAATATAAAGTGGGACCAAGTAAGCTTCTTTATTTAGAAAAACAGCTGAAACTCACCTGAAAGACCAGCACACCGGAATGAGCCACGGCGAGGCTGAGTTTTGTACCCTCTCGATCTTTTGCAGGATGAAGACGCACTCCATACATCTCAAGTCTCCGTGCGATCTCCAGAAGCTGGTAGTCAGATTCAGCGGGTGTTTGTCCACTGTAGAAACATTAAAGTGCACACATTTGTACAAAACATAGAGGCTGCCAACATTTTGGGCATATAATCCTAATAAGCACAACCTCTAAATCTCAGTACTTCAGGAGCACATTAGAAACGGCATCCAGGAAAAGTGCATGTCTAATTTATGATAACAGCATTCTGCCACCTCCTAAATTAAAAGTGGGCTGAACTTTAAATGTCAAAGTGATCTACAAATTGCAAAAACAACAAAAACAACTCCCTGAAGAGTCTGTTTAATTAGTAACCATCAAACAAGGAGGTTACGGTACATAAGAGGTTCTAAGGCATCGCTAATTCTTTCTAGCATGTTGTTAAATTGTTTCTAGGGTGTTTGGGGGTGTTTCTAAAAGGGTTCTGGGGTGTTTGGGAGAGTTTTTAGGGTGTTGCTAAACAGTTTTTGTGTTGCTAAATAATTTCTATCGTGTTTGGGGCAGTTTTAAGCGTGTTCCTAAATGATTTCAAGAGTGTTTGGGGAAGTTTCTATGTTCTTAGAGTGTTTGGGGGAGGTTTTATGGTGTTTCTAAATGGTTTTTAGGGTGTTTGGGGGAGTTTTTAGGGTGTTGCT
>CAIGQV010016298.1:10313545-10324855 GCA_903798115.1 Danio jaintianensis
GTTGCTATGTGATCTGAGTGGTTGCTAAGGGATGAGTGGTTTGCATTTATCAAGGCCTTCAGTATAGCTCGTTGCCAGGTTGCTAAAAAGTTACTAAAGTGTGGCTATGTGGTTGCCAGGTAATTCAATTGTATATACTAGCCTGTGTGGAATGGCCCAGTAAATGCACATCAAACAGTTTATCTGGAAACTCCATCAATATTATTGTGCATGATTGAACAAATGATCAGGCAAACCGTATTTCTGAAATCCAACATAAACAGCCGAGCTCTATGAATACTCTGCAGAATTTAACCCACTTTGAGACAGTTGGTGTAAATGAGGCAGAATGATGGAGCATGAAGATTTTAAACTATAGAAGAATCAAGATTCACAAAAGGCCAAACAATATCAAGACATATTTTCCCAGATGTCGTCCCGCTTGAGCACAAACAGCGGCTCACAATTGGTCCAACTGTGAAACACAAGGTAATGGGGAATCTCCTAATGCAATCTGACAAACTCTTCACAAACCCAACAGTGTGTGTGTGTGTGTGTGTGTGTGTGTGTGTGTGTGTGTGTGTATGAGCGGCGTATGATTGGATTTTAAGCCCAAGCGTTATTAAAAGCCACGGTCAGATCATTAAAATGCAGCACACATCAGCGAGTCTCTGAGGTTATGTTAATCATGTCGGGCACAAATGAAAACTAATGAAAAACAGCGCAAGTCACGCTCTCAACTAAAGTGCAGATAGTGGATTAGACATGGAAAAACCCCATGGGAAAAACCCCATTATGGTCTCATCATTATCAAACGCGGAGCCACTGGAGAAGGGAAAGAAAAGACAGCTCACGTCTCACAAAATATGACAGCTTTTAAATCATATTGTGTGTGTAGTTTCAGTTAAAGGTGTGCTTCATCTAAATTACCATTCAGTTTACCTTCATGCTATTCAAACCTGCATGTTTATCTTCTGAAGACGACAGAAAATATAGATTTCATAATTGATTCATAATTCATTTGTTTCTTTAATTAGTTTAAGTCACTCATTCATTCATTCATTCATTCATTCATTCATCCGTTTCTTTAATTAGTTTCATTCATTTGTTTAATTCATGTTTCATTCTTTAATGAACTCATTCCAATCATTCATTCATTTTATTCATTCATTCATTCAGTTTAATTGATTCATTCATTCATTTATTCATTCGTTTCATTCATTTATTCATTCATTCGTTCATTTCAATCATTTATTCATTCTATTCATTTCCTTCCTTCATTTCATTCATTCATTCATTTCTTTTCATTTCATTCATTAATTCATCCGTTTCGTTTCATTCATTAATTTGTTTCATTCATTCATTCGTTTATTCGTTTCCTTCCCTCGTTTCATTCATTCATTCATTGGTTTTATTTCATTCATTAATTCATCTGTTTCATTTCATTCATTCCTTTTATTCATTCATTCATTAGTTTCATTCATTTATTCATTCATTCACTTATGTTTCCTTCCTTCGTTTGTTATATTCATTCATTCCATTTCATTTAATTCATTCATCTGTTTCGTTTAGTTTCATTCATTCCTTTTATTCATTCGTTCGTTTCATTCATTCATCCATTTCTTTTCATTCATTCATTCATCCGTTTCTTTTCATTCATTCATTCATTCATTCGTTTCATTGATTCATTTCATCCATTTATCTGTTTTGTTTCATTCAATTTAATTTAATTTCATTCATTTGTTTAGTTTCATTTAATTTCATTCATTCATTTATTCATTAATTTAGTTTCATTTCATTCATTCCTTTTATTAATTCATTTATTCGTTTAATTTAATTGTTTCATTTGTTTGTTTCATTCATTCATCCATTTAGTTTCATTCATACATTTCATTCATTCATCTGTTTCATTTCATTTCGTTTCATTCTTTGATTCATCTTTTTTATTCATTTATTTGTTTCATTCATTTCATTTATTTGTTTCATTCCATTTAATTTCATTTCATTTCATTCATGTTTCATTTGATTCATTCATTCCCTTTATTAGAAACACAGAGAAATGTGAGCAGCCGGGACGAAGATGAACCTTTAACCCACAGCCCCACATCCATGTGTTTTTGATGGGAAAACTTCGGCTAATTCAGAAATCCAGAGCTAATGGAAAAGCTCAGGAATTCAACAGCAGATTCCAGCAGTAATCTGATATTCAACAGCAGACACTTTCTGTGGAAAAAGGAAATTAAAGCTCATTTTATGCTCGTAAATCCCAGCAACCGATATTCAACATATTCATAGAGGTGGTATTCAAACCAGGGGATATTAATATCATATTTCAACCCCCCAGTCACTGAATCTGATCTCATACTATATTTCATAAAGAACAAAAAATATTTAACTAAGGAAATTAAGCACTTTTAGACACATTCAATGCATTTATGTATACACGAATGGTTAAATTTTTATATGGTATTATTATTATTATTATTATTATTATTATTATTATTATGTGCAATAATTTCATTGCAATTTAAAGCATTTTCCCTCTTGTTTTTGATTATTATAGTCTCTTATAAATCTATTTTTCTATGCACTACAGGTTCTTTATGAGTTGACTACAACTAAACCTATAAAACTTCAATCTGTTTTTGGCATTTATTAAAAAATATATATATATTTTAAAAGATTAACAAAGTTATTAAAATTGCACCAAAAAAAAAAAAAAATTGACCAAAATTGTAAATTATATACGTCTTTAAATAATTCATTCATTCATTCATTTTCTTTTCGGCTTAGTCCCTTTATTAATCTGGGGTCGCCACAGCGGAATGAACCGTCAACTTATCCAGCATATGTTTTACGCAGCGGATGCCCTTCCAGCTACAACCAATCACTGGAAAACACCCATACACTCTCATTCACACACATACACTATGGACAATTTAGCTTACTCAATTCACCTATAGCACATGTCTTTGGACTTGTGGGGGAAACCGGAGCACCCGGAGGAAACCCACACCAACACAGGGAGAACATGCAAACTCCACACAGAAATCCCAACTGACCCAGCCGAGGCTCGAACCAGCGACCTTCTTGCTGTGAGGCGAACGTGCTACCCACTACGCCACCGTGACGTTTTGTGATATTTAAACACATTTACTGATGTATTTTTTGTTTTAATAAATAGGACTATGCATAGCATTATCACTACAAATATCTGCTTTTGAATTGCATCATGGGAGCTTGATCTTTCTTCCAACAACGTTTAACCTTGAGAAGTTCAAAAAAGTGACTTTTATGAACATTTTTAATAGTTTGCAGTGATATATTGTCTGGGTTGGTGTTGTAAAGTACGTTACAAAATCCTTGCAATAAACTGGCAGTACATTTTCTGTTATTTTTTATTTTAGCTCTCTGCAACTCTCACACGGTCGCCCACTGAAGCTAAGCAGGGCTGAGCCTGGTCAGTACCTGGATGGGAGACCACATGGGAAATAACGTTGCTGCTGGAAGTGGTGTTAGTGAGACCAGAAGGGGGCGCTTAACCTGCGGTCTGTGTGGGTCCTAACGCCCCAGTGTATTGATGGGGACTCTATACTGCTCAGTGAGCGCCGTCTTTCAGATGAGATGTTAAACCGAGGTCCTGACTCTCTGTGGTCGTTAAAAATACCAGGATGTCCTGGATGTCCTGAATTGGCTCATCACTCTGTCTCCTCTCCACCAATCAGCTGGTGTGTGGTGTGCGTTCTGGCGCAATATGGCTGCGGTCGTGTCATCCAGGTGGATGCTGCACACTGGTGGTGGATGAGGAGATTCCCCCCGATGTGTAAAGCGCTTTGAGTGTCCAGAAAAGCGCTATATAAATGTAAGGAATTATTATTATTAATTTTCTTATTATTATATTATTACATTAAACTACTAAAACGTCAATAAAAGTCACTTTGTTAAACTATCAACATCAGAAGTCGACAGAGCAGAGATCAACATCCCAAAATGCAATTCACAATCGAAAATAAACCGAAAACACACAAAATACAGAAACTGTTCATTAACAGGTATTTTTTACAGTGTAGCTTATAGATATCCTTAAAACTAACAGACTGATTCTAACATCTAAAAAACTTGATTTGAATTTGACGGGAGCTTTAATGCTGTGTTGACATGTGGTGATCTCTCTGCACTCCGGGTCATCACAGCGCTAAACTCAGCAGATTAAGGTTAACCACGAGAGCTCCTTCTAGATTCCTCAATCCAGGTTTAGAAAGCAAAGCAAGGCGGACACACAACCTGGTGTCTAACCTACAGCTTAATCTGCTTTAGTGGAGGCTCAATGTCACTGAAGACACACACACTAACAACACACACACATACTGTACCTGCTAAAATGTAATAACTATTCAGCACATAAAACTAAATTATCACTGCATTTAATGTTATTTAGAAGGTTCAAAATGGTGTACATTTTATATATTTTTATTTTTTTAAATAAAATACATGTTTCTTATATAAATAAATAAATATTTTTCAATACAAACATTTATTGAAATAGTAAAAATATCAAATATGGCATTTAAAAAATGTATATACAAATTTCATTATTATTTATTAGTTATGTTATTTATTTTATAATATATTGGTAACATTGTATATTTATTTTAACATTTATTTATTTTACATGCAAAATAAAACTGCTATTTCTTTAAATAAGTAAAAATTAAGCAAATAATAAAATAAACGATAAATGCAAATTACATATCTCAATAAATTATAATAAATAAATAAATAAATAATACTGTAATCTCACTGTAATTCTCTTTCTTTTTTCTGTGCACTGTATGATCAGCATTAATGGTTCAGTGGTAGAATTCTCGGCTGCCACGCGGGAGGGGCTGCACGGTGGTGCAGTGGGTAGCACGTTCACCTCACAGCAAGAAGGTCGCTGGTTCGAGCCTCGGCTGGGTCAGTTGGCGTTTCTGTGTGGAGTTTGCATGTTCTCCCCGTGTTGGCGTGGGTTTCCTCCGGGTGCTCCGGTTTCCCCCACAAGTCCAAAGACATGTGCTATAGGTGAATTGGGTAAGCTAAATTGTTCGTAATGTATGTGTGTGAATGAGGATGTTTCCCAGTGATGGGTTGCATCTGGAAGGGCATCCGCTGCATAAAAAACATGCACAAGATAAGTTGGCAGTTCATTCCGCTGTGGCAACCCCAGATTAATAAAGGGACTAAGCCGAAAAGAAAATGAATAAATGAATGAATGTGCACTGTATATTTATATTCAACTTTAAATAAAACCATAAACCTTCAATCTATTTTTGTAATTTATGAAAAGATAATAATATACAAAATAATAAAAGATCAACAAATAATTATGCAACCAAATTGTTAAAATTATATAATAGTGCAATTGAAGAGTTCAGATGCAAAAGCCTCTAAATGCCATCTGAAATTTTCTTCTAAAATTTGCATTTTACTCAGCCTCCTATGTTTATGGTCAGTTATTTCACTTTAAAGGCAACGGAAATAAAATATTTAGCATCATAAAAGTGAAATAACTGGTCATGAACACAGGATCCTGAAACAAAAAAAGGTCAGTTTAGAAGAAAAATTCAGACGGCACTTAGAGGCTTTTGCATCTGAACTCTTCAACTATAGTTATACTGTTATTTGATAATCTATTTCCATTATTTGATATTTATTTAATATGAACATTTATTGATTTATTTTTGCATGCAAAATTAAACTGGTATTTTTAACAAAGCACAAACATTATCAAATAATATTTAAAATAATAAACGAATAATGCAAATTATCCATCCATAAATCAATTATAGTAAATAAAATATAATAAATTTCCCAGTGATGGGTTGCAGCTGGAAGGGCATCCGCTGCGTAAAACATATGCTGGATAAGTTGGCGGTTCATCCCGCTGTGGCGACCCCAGATTAATAAAGGGACTAAGCCGAAAAGAAAATGAATGAATGAAAATATAATAAACTAACATCATTATGAAATTATATAATTTAAATAAAAATAATTGTACATTAAAAGGTATATTCTGCCTTTAAACAACTGGTTTGATTCAACAAACAACAGCCAGGAGAACATCTCTGAAGAATATACTGTAAAAATGACCTTGACCTTGATAATGAGATGTTAAAATATGCCGTTATCACGTCTGCTTCATTTGGCACACAGGAAATGAAAGGTCGGGTTTAGCAATACATTATGGGATATATTATTCCACAGTGTGCCCTTGGTTCATATATTTTGGCAAATGTTGCAGGTCATCTGGGTATGCATATGGCACACATTATTCAGAGCAAATGCAAACAGAGAACACAACACAGTACGCTCAACCGGCATTCAAACCATTATCATAAATCAACCACAAATATTATCAGACACAAGTTCATCAGTAGCCTATTATTAGACATTTAAACACTTCAATAATATACAATTATGATATGAAAAAACTTGATAAACACACACATTTTCAGATCCTTGACTGAAAATGGATCCCATGAGTGAATTGACTTTAAGGTATAACAGTGGATCCTTCAAGACAGGTAGCAAAAGGCAGACTATATAAAGCAGAATCAGCAGTGGAGCAGCACACTTTACACCCGCAGCTCTCTGACATCTGCCACTGGTTCTGCTCATTACTGTCTCTGACTTCACACGCATGCACGCACGCACACGCACGCACTCACACACGCACGCACACACGCACGCACGCACGCACGCACGCACGCACGCACGCACGCACGCACACACGCACACACGCACACACACACACACACACACACCACCTGAGAGGACGAGCGGTGCCACACATCTGAATATTAATAACGTCACATAGAGCATCTCTACACTTCCATATACAGTCAGGCTCAGATTCACACATGACAACACTTCTGTACATGTGATTTTTCAGGTTTCTATTTTTAATAAATTTGCAACAATTTCAAAAAATCTTTTTTCCCATTGTCATTATGGGGTATTGTGTGTAGAATGTTGAGGAAATAAATGAATTTAATCCATTTTGGAAAAAGGCTGTAACATAAACAAATGTGGAAAAAGTGAAGCGCTATTAATACTTTCTGGATGCACTGTATATATATATATATATATATATAATTTTAACGCATCAAGAGAATATTTCCTCAAACTAAAATTAAATAAAAATATATAATATATTAAATAAACACAAAAAAACATTTGAAATGCATAAAAAAAATGTAGATATATATTTGTAGTTGTTCACATGCAAACAAAAACCCAGAACACCCAATTGCATAGCAACACCATAGTAACCATTCAAAACATCTATACCAACACTTTGGCAACAACTCTGAACACCCTAGAAACATGCGAACAAAACAAACTGAACACCCAAGTACATAGCAACGCACTTGCAACCACCCAAAACATCATAGTAACTCCATAGCAACACTATGGCAACAACTCTGAACACCCAGCAACATTCGAACAAAAATCCAGAACACCCAAGTACATAGCAACACCCTGGAAACCAACCAAAGATTCCTAGTAACTCCATAGCAACACCCTGACAACAACTCTGAACACCTGGCAGAATGTAAACCAAAAACATAAATAGAAACACCCTAGAAGCCACCAAAACATCCTAGTAACTCCATAGCAACCCCCTGGCAACAACTGTAAAACCCAGCAACATGTGAACAAAAACCCAGAAAATCCAAGTACATAGCAACACTCTGGCAACCACCCAAAACATCCTAGTAACTCTATAGTAACACCATGGCAACAACTTCGAACACCCGGCAACTTGTGAATCAAAAATCCAGAACACCCAAGTACATAGCAACACCCTGGCATTCTAGTGACTCCATAGAAACACCATGGCAACAACTCTGAACACCCAGCAGAATGTGAACCAAAAACATAAATAGAAACACCCTGGAAACCACCAAAAATCATCCTAGTAACTCCATAGTAACACATTGGCAACAACTCTGAACACCTAGAAACAAGTGAACAAATACCTAGAACACCCAAGTGCATGGCAACACCCTGGCAACCACACAAGACCTCCTAGCAACTACATAGCAACACCCTGACAACAATTCAGAACATCTTAGCAACCACATAGCAACACGATATCAAATGTCCACAAATATATTTATTTTGAGACATTTTTCACTCACAATTTGAGTGAATTTTCCCCAAATAATTCCAAAGAAAAAGAATAATCTGCTAAATTAATTATAGATGCATAAAAACCACAACAATATCTGTAAACCATACAACAATAATCTAAAAAAAAAAAGGTTTATTTACAAAATTGGACACAACTTTAAGTATGAAAAGGCTATTTTTTATCATGCTGACTTGAACTTCATCTCAAAGTCTTCTGTTGTTGGTCTCTCTGTGAAGCTTTATTCTCCTTCTATGAGGACAGACTGACAAAGACATGCAGTCGAGGCTCCACCCAAACACATTCATGCATAGTAACAGCACAGATAACACTAATCCAGACGGGGAGCAATTTCCTGCTCATAAAGCAGAGAGGAAAACAGGCCAGCGAGGGACTGAAAGAGCCCAATGTGTTCAGATGACCAGCCTGACCAGTTAAAGACTCTCACTGGGTGGGAAACACATTCTTGAGGCCAGATTTTGTTCCTTGAGGTCATATTTTCCGACATGAATAACATGAAGTTCCTCTTATATATGGAGAATGTGTATAAGCCTACATCTAGAGAAAATAAAAAGGTAAAATTACTTCATTATAAGGTACAATTATCACTAATAATGAACCACTAACTATGACATTTGACTCCTAATTTGCTGCTTATTAATTGCTATTACAGTTTTTTCCAACTGTTTACACACAAATTCTTTTGTTGTCACATGATTTCTGAAACATCTCACTCTAAATGCAAAACTACACAGCACACCTCCAAAACCAGAAGCTGTTTCTCAGCCTTCAACACAATTTTCAATTGCATAAAACACTTTTATCTAAACTCTCCACACAACTCTACCAAAAGCACAAAAATCTAACAGGAAGCCATTTGCTTTCCTTTTCCAAACACAACCAATCAAAATGCTACACTTATTCACAAGGTCGCACACACACGCTCCTCAAATGTGGAAACATTCATTTCTTAACTGATCACTAACCAATCACTGCTTTAGTCTAGAGTAGGCCAAAGGTGATGGGACACTGGGCTGTTCTGGTCTAAAAAAATAACTGGTTTTCCACCTATCCACAATTTGTAGTTTTGTACCTACCACATTTTCTCCTTTTCTAAATCCTAAATTCCTCTAAAAAAAGAATAGAGGAATTTTTCTGAGCCTAACGCTGTAAAGTGTATGATGACCAACGCACATGATGCATTCAGCGGATTCAAGTGTTGTCAGTCGATTGAATGGACGTTATCAGTGGTTTATCAGCTGATAGATATGGGCCAGTAGGGGCCTACTGCGCCTACTGGTAGGCTCAGAAGGCTGTTATCAACCATGCACATGGTTAATCTGCTGTTCTCACGTAAATCCAGCAGAGGCCGCTCCGATTGACCTGCTATCCTCCTTCCCTAAACCCAACGGTCATTATTTTTTCAAAAGCAGCGATTATTTTTCAAAAGCAGCAATTAACCTGCCCTCCTCCTTCCCTAAACCCAACCGTCTGTTTTTAAAAAAGCAATAAAAACAAATAATTAACATTTGTCTTAGCTGCTTTCTGAAACCGTTTTTCGCCGGATTCGAACCCCGTCATCGCTGTCAACTCCGCTCCACGTCTCAAGTCTGCTGACGTACACGGTGAGCCACTGGAGAAACTGATAACAGCGGAAAATCCATTCATATGGAGGTAAGCGTGTATACCGCCACGCGTGAGTATTTATGAAATTATACTATTTCCCGTTAATTGTATTTTATTAACGTCTACCCCCAACCCCAACCCTAAACCCAACTGTCACAGTAATGTAAAATTTCCCATTAATTGCATTTTATTAATGTATACCCCAACCCCAACCCTAAACCCAACCGTCACAGTAATGTAAAATTTCACCTTAATTGTATTTTATTAACGTCTACCCCAACCCCAACCCTAAACCCAACCGTCACAGTAATGTAAAAACACATCTGGATCTGAACTGTTCTCTATTAGAATAGCTGATTAACCATGTGGATGGATGATTACAAACTTCTGCGCCCACTAGGAGGCGCAGAAGGCCCCTACTGGCCCATATCTATCAGCTGATATCCACTGATAACGCCCATTCAATCGAGTGATAACATTCGAATCGGGTGATGCTTTGCAGGCAATGGACGCTTCTCCCCCTGAGACTCCCTTCACACACAGTTGTGTTCTTTACTGTCATCTAAAGAATATACTTTTGCTTTACATATGTTCTGTTTACTTTTTTTACATACAGTATGTTTATGTTTTTTATGCTATAAACACCAATAATGTCTGACCTACTAAATATTTTCTGTTTCTAGATGGTGTTTACAGTGTACCTGTTACTCCTCTCAGCAGATTACTGTCACTGTAGAACATTGCATTGAAATGTAGATATAAGCCTTAAGAGCAAAGAGCTTTAGATTTAAACAACAGTGTTTACATGCTATATCCAAAAGTGTTATATTATGAAAGACGTGTTTGCCATTTGATGCAAATGCTTCATTCTGACGTGTGTTTATGGCATTTTCAATGCAGTGTTACATTTTGAAGGGGATGTGAGGCATTTAGCATTTTGTGTGTGCAGTTTTGAGAATTGTGTGTGCAGTTTTGAAAAAAGAAGACGCTGTTTTGAAAAGGTGTGTAAGCAGTTGGAAAAAACTGTAAGGTAGTCGGTATTAGGATTATGGATGTAGATTAAGATCATGCAAAACCAAAAGTCCTAATAAAGAGCAAATGTCTTAATAATAAGCCACTATAGTTAATAGTGAGATTTGGTATTTAAACCGAAGTGCTAATATTGTACAAACATATAATTAAAGTGCATTTAACACTTTTATTTTCCTTTTAATGGTGATTTCTGTGCATGAAAAAGAGCTGAAAAGGGCAAAGTGGCTAAAGCGGGAGTTATTCTCTATATCAGTGACATTAACCATGTGTATATTTGAAAAATTACACCTCTGATATCTCTGTCTGTGCCCTTAAAATACATCTATCTGGAGTTTAAACTGTCCAGCCTTTAAAAAACATTGTTTGTTGTTCTCAGAGTATTCGAGGCAGGAGCTGTAAAGGATCCGCCCACATCTGGAAAGGGGGCGGGAAGCAGCAGCTCATTTGCATTTAAAGAGACACACAAAAAGCAGTGTGTTTTGCTTCCACCAGAATAGGGG
>CAIGQV010016298.1:10337179-10350830 GCA_903798115.1 Danio jaintianensis
CATTGCATCACCAAAAATGATTGAGCTCATGTCCATGTGTTGTGCGACAAGTCCATATATTGATTATTGTGACAGGCCTAATGTGCAGCACTTCATTTCACAATTCAATAGCAATGCAATTCAATGCAACAGCAAAAAATGAAGTCAATATATCAAAACAAATTTTTATGTGCCAGGCATTTGTGTGCTGCATGCACAGGTTCTTTATCCAAATCTGACCAATCAGATGAGGCCTTTATTATCTTTAGCCCCGCCTCTCCAGTAGGTGCTGTTAGCTAAAAATAAACACTAATATTGGGAGATGAGAGGGGAAAACGACAACAGCCAATAACAATGGCTGCGTCTGAAATCGCATACTTCCATGCTATATAGTATGCTAAAAACAGTATGCGAGCTGAGTAGTATGTCAGAATTCGAAAAACAGTATGCGAGAAGTTCCTGGATGACCTACTCCTTCCGGTGAGAGTCTGAAGAGTGCAATTGATGGATGCTATGCTATCCCATGATGCACCGCGAGATAATTCATGAATGGGAGTGAAGCGACACAACTGAAACGCGGGTAGGTCACGTGATGATGACAAAATGGCGGATGTACTACGTCAGAGTTCCATTCATACTACTCACATTCATACTGTATAGAGTATGAATTCTAATTCAAATGCAGCACCTACCGAGTAGTAGGCGATTTCGGACGCAGCCAATGAGAATTTTAGAGAGTTTTTCAGTCATTCGTGGTGTTTTAAAGTCGAAATGTTTCCACCTTATTTAATTAGCTCAGAAAAAATATATATTACCTGTTTATTTTAGAATGATCATTACATAAACAACAAATTAAAAATGTAATTGCTGATAAAATAGCATTTTGCATGTTAGTTATATGGTGAGAACTAGCATTAACCCAAAACTCACAAACAATATTGCACAACACATATTTTCTAGAGGTGTGAACCTACACTGGTCTCACGGTTCGGTTCGGTTACAAACATCATGCCATCGATTCGGTTCAATTTGACATCTCGGTGCATCACGGTGGATTGACGATGCTTTCCATACACAATTTTATATTTTACTTCACAGCACAACAATTCTTGTATTCAAATGTATAAATATGTTTATATTTATATATTATTTGTAATACAATTTTGTCCTTTAATACAAACAGTCAGAACTGTACTTTAAAAACTCAAGTACATGCACAGAACAACATGAGCATTTATAGCAAATAAACAAATGTAAATATCCCGCTCGCTTTCTGAGCCCTGTCGAGCGAGTTCTTACACCCTTATAATTGGTCACATGCTCAACAGAAAGGGCTGCGATTGGCTCTAATGCTCTGGCTGTTCACCGATGAGTGACACTGATAAACGGCAGCCGCGATCACAGCTGATCCATGATAGACTGGCTTCTAGATAGGGGCTTCTGCTGTAACTTCAGTGTCGGTGAATGAACACGTGTAGCAAATTGTGCAGAGTTTCTGCTTTTTTAAGTAGTTGCAATGTTTTAATTACTCGCGCTCGCCTCCCTCGCCATAGTAAGCTACCGCAACATAGCGCATATGAGATAAATGACGTCAGCACGTAATAACCGGTTATGATCTATTATTGAACCGATACCGAATTGTCCGCGTCTGCATCGCGGTGCACCGAAGAAACAATTAATTTTGACACCCCTAATATTTTCCCAGTATCAGCAGCCTTAAATGCTATTTATTTATAACATAGACTTGGTAATAAGAAGGTATTATTCCTAAACTTACTGCTGAACCTAAACTTAAAGGGACAGTCCACCCAAAACTAAAAAATTCTATCATCATTTACTCACTTTACTTGTTCCAAACCTGTTTGACTTTTTCTTTCTTCTGTTGAACACAAAAGCAGAAATTCTGGAGAAATCTAAAAATCTGTAACCATTGACCATTTGTTTCACCTACTATGGAAGTCAATGGTTACAGATTTTTAGCTATCTTTAAAATATCTTCTTTTGTGTTCAACAGAAGAAAGAAACCATCCCTTTAATGAGGAAACAGCTCATCAATAGAGCTAACCAGACGTTTACAAGGCTTATCAGCGGATGTTCAGCGTAACAAACACACCACTGGAGCTTTCCTGAGATTAAAGACGAGGAGGAAAATCTCACTTTGATATTGATTTAATTCTACTGGGTGATGGAGAGGACAGAGATATATAGATGATGAAAGATAATCATATCATATATATATAATATTATTTAGATGCATGTATGTATTTATGCATACATACATTTAAAATTACACATAAAATGTACATAAAACGAGAAGGTGAAAAAATGTCTATTTTCCTCTAAAAAGGGTTCATCAGTTCTGTTAATTGGCCTAGTGGTAATAGTTAGTATAAGCAGTGCTACCAATTTCAAAATAGCCTAATTTTTGCCAATTAATTGACCTGTCCAGTTTCATTCATTCATTCATTCATTTTCTTTTCGGCTTAGTCCCTTTATTAATCAGAGGTCGCCACAGTGGAATGAACCGCCAATTTATCCAGCATATGTTTTACACAGCGGATGCCCTTCGAGCCGCAACCCAACACTGGGAAACATCCATACACACACTCATACACTATGGCCAATTTAGTTCATCCAATTCCCCTATAGCGCATGTCTTTGGACTGTGGGGGAAACCGGAGCACCCGGAGGAAACCCATGCCAACACGGGGAGAACATGCAAACTCCACACAGAAATGCCAACTGACCCAGCCGAGGCTTGAACCAGCGACCTTCTTGCTGTGAGGTGACAGCGCCACCCACTGTGCCACCGCACCGCCCACTTACCAGTATATAATCTTAATATATTCATCTAGTAAATCAACAAGTTAATCAGAAAGTTGGGTATAGTTAAAAATTGATACTCAAGAAATGGTTTATCTATCAATTCTGCAATATATAATATAACATTAAGCTCAGTAAAGCTGTGATTTACAGTGAATTTATAACAGCTTAGTGGCGTTGTAAATTCACTGTAAACCACGGCTTTAGATGCGGTATTGCTTTTATAAATTGGCTATTCCAAATACATAGAAAGGTTTCACAAAAAGGTTCCTTAGGCTCAATACTGATAGGGGAATGGTTGTCAAGCAACAGTCACAGGTGTATGTTTGTAGAGTACAGTATTTTAAAATAGCTCTAAATGTGGCTCAACCAATCAGAATCAAGAACCAGAACTACACGTTTTATAAACAAGTCTTTTTTTTTGCTAACACTTCTGCCAATAACCAACCAACTGGGCATATCAAGCAACAATACGGTCAGGTATCGGTTAACAATGACTGACGAAGGTAAAAGAGGCTTCACAGAAAGAACTAGAACAGGAATAATAGAGCCAGTAAACTGGAGAAGTGAGTGAAGGGATGGAGAAAGCGCAGCAGGGCACAAACAGCGCAATAAAGAGGCCCATTCTTCCCCGTACCCCGTTACATACATTTCAACTCAATGAGGAATTGAGAAGCGGCTCCTCTGGGACATTTAATCCCCTTCACTGGCAGCTTCATTTCCCACCCAAAACCCATCGCTTCAGGAACCACTGATTTATGTGTGAATATCTGCTGTTCAACCATAACGCAGTGATGTTACAGGGATAGTTCACTTAAATATGAACATTTACTCAACTTGACTGGGTCAGTTTGTGACCCTGAACAACAAAACCTCGTAAGTGTATTTTTTATACATCACCCTAAAGCTGAATAAATAATCTTTCCATTGATGTATACTTCAGGTATGCAACGATATGGATTTTTTTGACCGATACTGATAACCAATAAATCTTTAAATCTGGAGGGCGATAGCTGATATATCGGCTGACAAATATTAATTCATTCATTTTCTTTTCGGCTTAGTCCCTTTATTAATCTGGGGTCGCCACAGCGGAATGAACCGCCAACTTATCCAGCATATGTTTTACACAGCGGATGCCCTTTCAGCTGCAACCCATCACTGGGAAACATCCATACACACTCATTCACACACATACACTACGGACAATTTAGCTTACCCAATTCCCCTATAGCACATGTGTTTGGACTGTGGGGGAAACCGGAGCACCCGGAGGAAACCCACGCCAACATGGGGAGAACATGCAAACTCCACACAGAAATGCCAACTGACCCAGCCGAGACCTTCTTGCTGTGAGGTGACAGCGCTAACCACTGCGCCGCCATTAATAATATTATTATTTTCTTTTAAAAATGTTCTGCATGGTTGCAAAAACAACAGAAAACACTAAAAATCAAAATACTAATAAAAAAGCAAAAATATGCCCATGCAATATAAGACCTTTATGGTCCCGGGTCACATATTTTGAAGAATACTGGAAACAAATAGCCACTAGCTATGTTTCCATCCAAAAATGCGAAATAACTTTATGCGCTAAACTGGAATATCGCATAAAAGATGTGCGAATAAAGCAGCGTTTCCATCCAACGAGTCAAAGAGAACAAAATCGTCACTTCCTGATTAAATGGCGCCAAATATCAACAGTAAAAACGGAATTTGCTGAGGTAGGAGAAGCAGCGTGAATCTTTTCTTCATTTAATAAGTGACTTGCGCCTCAGAACGCAATGCTGACACGCAGTGAACGCGTGGTGGCGTTTGAAGGCGTGAGACGCGGAGCACAGACGCTCTTAACAATTCTGGAGGTCATTAATAATATAATAACACTAATACTGAAATGGTATTTTAGAATGACCAAAACAACTTTTCAGATGTTTTACAATGTGGTCAGCCTGCTGTTTGTCCATTTACACACATTTTTATCATCACATGATCTCTTATAACCAAATCACATGACCTTTTTTTAATGCGCATACTGAAATTTGTTCGGTAAAAGTGTTTCCATCGCAGTTTATGCGCATCTTTTCTTAGCGAATCAAAAGTTTATCCTACTCAGTTATGCGCTTACATTTTTTATGCGCATTTCCAAAATTTATGCGCATCTTAGCGTTTCCATCAACCGATTTTTTATGCGCATCTCCAAAATGCGCATAACAATAGGTGGATGGAAACGTACCTACTGACATCCATAGAAAGAAAAAAAAAAAAACATATTATGAAAGTCAACGACTGCTTTTTCCAACATTCTTCAAAATATCTTCTTTACTGTTCAAAAATAGAACCTCAAACATGATTTTTTAGGGTTACTTCACACAAAAATAAACATTTACTCAATTTTACAGGCTCAATTTGACCCTGAACAACAAAACCTCATAAGTGTATTTTTTTTTTACTGAAAGGTATACATCACCTTAAAGCTGAATAAATAATTTTTCCATTGATGTATACTTCAGGTATGCATGGATTATGGATTTTTTTGACCGATAAATCTTTCGATTTGAAGGCCGATAGCTGATATATCGGCTGATAAATATTTATATTACATATAATTTTGTCTAAATGTTCTGCATGGTTGCAAAAACAAGAAAACTCCAAAATCTAAATACCAATAAAAAAAAGCATAAATATGCCCATGCAATATAAAGCTTTTATGATCCGGGGTCCCATATTTTGAAGAACGCTGGAAACCAGTAGCCACAAAAAAGTATATATTATAAAAAAGTCAATGATGTTTTTCCAACATTCTTCAAAATATCTTCTTTAGTGTTCAAAAATAGACACTCAAACAAGTTTCTTTAGGGTTAGTTCACTCAAAAATGAACATTTACTCAATTTGACAGGGTCAGTTTGTGACCCTGAACAACAAAACCCTGTAAGTGTATTTTTTTACTGACATGTATACATCACCCTAAAGCTGAATAAACAATCTTTCCATTGATGTAAACTTCAGGTATGCATCGTTATGGATTTTTTTGACCGACACCAATAACCGATAACTCTTTAGATTTGAAGGCCGATAGCCGATAAATATTAATATTAAATATAATTTTTCAGGATGGTTGCAAAAACAAAGGCAAACACCAAAATCTAAATACCAATAAAAAAGCTAAAATATGCCCATGCAATATAAAACTTATTGTCCAGGGTCACATATCTTAAAGAACATCCATAGAAAGAAAAATATATATATTATTAAAAAAAAATTCCAACATTCTTCAAAATATCTTCTTTAGTGTTCAAAAATAAAACCTCAAACAGGTTTGGAACACGAGTAAATGAAGTCATTATTTTTATTTTTGGGTGTACTATCTCTTTAATTACAGGAACAATGCAAATACAAAGGGCAGGGCTGAATGCATAGATAGCATTTGATATTCTCAAATAATATCCTGCGTCCCAATTCACATACCATCCATCCCAAATAGCATTGGAAAATATAATTAGTATGTACCAAACCGTAGTATGTTGAAAAGAGTATGCCAAAGGTCCCCGGGATGGTGTAACATGAGTAAATGAAGTCAGAATTTTAATTTTTGGGTGTACTATTCCTTTAATTACAGGAACAATGCCAATGCAAAGGGCAGGGCTGAATGTACTGGCATGAAGAGCTCATTCAGAGAGCCATTAAAGGCCACTTACAGAGACATGATGAACACTCATTATCTTTCATCCACCGTCTGCTATCTTTAGTTCAGCCATTTTTAACAGCACGTCTCAGAGAAAACCGCAGGAATTATTAAAGAAGCGGCAGGAGAGTGTCCTCTGTTGCTGGGTAGAGTTTGCATCTCCGACCTGGTTTAAAGGCACATGACATTTATTAACTCCAGCAGTTACTGGTTCAACAGGTTTTCTTTCTCACACTCCAGCTTCTGTTCGCTGATCTCAGAGTTGTTTTCATAAGTCTCAGAAGAACACGTCGTCTTTCCCCAAGGAGAACAGACAAACATAAAGACAAGATCACATTCCCATGAATCCTGTCAGCTGCAATCTCATTTCCGCTCAACAGTCGACACACAATCTATAGGGTGAAGATGGTATACTACAAATCACCAATTGAGTGCTTCTGCTTATTATTTATAAGTAGTTTAGTTCCTGCATATGAAGGGAAGAACGTTGCCAGGCAGTTGCTATCTGGATGATTGACAGGACATTCTGGTGGTTGTCAGGGTGTTGCTATGCAGCTGCTCTAATGGTATAAAGACATGAGTAGCTAGACATGAATCTACTGGTGGTTGTCAGGGCGTTGCTAGGAAGCAAAATGTGGTTTTAATATTCTGCTAAGATGTTACTAGGGTGTTGCTATGTGGTTTCTTTGGCATTTTGAATGATTGACGACATTCTGGTGGTTGTCAGGGTGTTGCTATGCAGCTGTTCCAATGGTATTAAAAAGGTAGCTAGGCAATAGCTAGACATGGATGTACTTGTGGTTGTCAGGGTGTTGCTAAGGTACACAACGTGGTTTTAAATATTCTGCTAAGAAGTTACTAGGGTGTTTCCATGTGGTTTCAATGACATTCTGAATGATTGAAAGTACATTCTGGTGGTTGTCAGGGTGTTGCTAAGCGGCTGTTCTAATGGTATTAAAAAGGTTGCTAGGCTGTAACTAGACAAGGATGTACTGGTGGTTGTCAGGTCACTTCTAAGATACACAACGTGGTTTTAAATATTCTGCTAAAAAGTTACTAGGGTGTTGCCATGTGGGTTCTATGGCATTCTGAATGATTGACAGGAGATTCTGGTAGTTGTCAGGGTGTTGCTATGCAGCTGTTCTAATGGTATTAAAAAGATTGCTAGGCTGTAACTAGACAAGGATGTACTGGTGGTTGTCAGGGTGTTTCTAAGGTACACAACATGGTTTTAAACATGCTACTAAGAAGTTACTAGGGTGTTGCTATGTGGTTTCTATGGCATTCAGAATGATTGCCAGGACATTCTGGTGGTTGTCAAGGTGTTGCTATGCAGCTGTTATAATGTTATTAAAAAGGCTGCTAGGCAGTAGCTAGACATGGATGTACTTTTTGCTGTCAGGGCATTTCTAAGGCACTCAACATGGATTTAAATATTCTGTTAAGAAGTTTCCAGGGTGTTGCTATGTGGCAACATTCTGTATGATTGATAGGACATTCAGGTGGTTGTCAAGGTGTTGCTATGCAGCTGTTCTAATGATATTAGAGATGTTGCTAAGCAGTAGTTAGACATGGATGTACTGGTGGTTGTCAGGGTGTTACTAAGGCACCCAGCATGGTTTTAAACATGCTGCAAAGAAGTTACTAGGGTATTGCTATGTGTTTGGTATGGCATTACAAATGATTGACAGGACATTATGGTGGTTGTCTCGGTGTTGCTATGCAGTTATTCTAAGGTGTTTTGAGTGCCATGAAGTGCATTGCTAGTGGTTGCTAAGGAATTCTTGATGATTTTAGGAACATTGCAATGTAGTTGTCAGGGGGTTGCCAAGTGGTAAATGTTTCCCTTTGTGGAAATACAGCAATTGACACTGATTGGACAAAAGAAAGAATGGGATAATGAAAATGGGATACTGGGATAAATGGGATAATGGAAGAAATGGGATACTTTTTATTCTTTTTGGGCAAATTTTGAGTTGTCATTGGGTTGGAAAGTTTTCTTGGACTTGTCAACCCTGTTTGGAGGGATGTTAGAGCATTGATTGGTGGTTGCTAAGGCGTTGCTATGCACTGCTATCTGCTATTCAATGCAACTGCCCATTATATAAGCCCGTCCTTATGCAGTGTTGTGATGTGCGACAGCTCTTCTTGCTATAATTGGCCATTAGCAGGAAGAGTCTCCAGCAAACCTGTCAGACTGAGCGCTGATAAATGAGCGAAAGGGAAACCTCTGCCAGTGGAAAGTTTTTCTCTAAAGGAAGCACAAAGTAGGAAGCATGCGAACACAGAAGGAAGGTCACACAGAGACAAACAACTCGTCTCAGTGAAGAAACAGGAACTACTTCTCCAGCCAAAACCATTATGTCTCATTAAAGCCGAAAGTGCAAACCAACTCGGTCAAATTTATTCCAGCTTCTGTTCTATGCCTTTAAAGTCAACTATAAACTCACTATATATCATTTCAGCATGCATTCACAGCATCGCAGAATATATAGGATTATAGCTCACCAGGCACCACAGATGCAAAATGTCAAATGCAAATTTGATCATGTTTTTAAGGCCTGTGTAAACAATTCAATGGAGTTTAAACCATGCAGGCATTTATATTTAAAGGTGCTTTATGTACGTTTTTGACTCTCCTAAAGCATAAAAATACCATGATATGTTTGCAGATATTTAGGAAACATGCTAAGTGAACATTCTTGTTTATCTGAAAAACAATGCTGAAGTCAGATATTCTGCTTTGAAAATGTGCTTTCTGTGCCGGAACGAGTGTCTTTGTTTTGGTTCTTTTAACCCGCCCAATGAGAGTTTAGCCAATTATATTTCAGCAGCCCGAGTTGACTTGGTGGAAAACCGCATATTTCATTCATTAAGTCAGGAAGGCTCTCAAAGTATGCACCCGCCACCGAAATGCATCCTCCGGTGGACAGTAGCAGACTCCGAAATGAGACGCAGATTCAGAGTTTCACATGAGGTGGTTATTATATATAGCAAATAATATAAATATTACGAGCGTAAACATTAGGTGAGCAGGTCACATTGTAACCCTGTGTACTAACAACACACTACGTGATGAGATTTGCCGTGATAAGCAATTTGGCTGTTTGCACCAGACGAAACACAACAGAAATTTAAATACAGTCATTCAGAAGCACAGAATAGTGCATTCACTGCACTCCAGCGAGATGGTAAGGTTTATAATCTAATTAATACATATTAAACCTCTTTAACATTATTAAATGTAGATGCTGATATGTGTTGGTTTGCACTGAGTCGCAGTTCTAAAGTTCAATTTCAAACGGTTTATTATTTTTTATTGTCCAGATCTGAGGTGAACTATCTGCTGCTGCTTTCAGTAGTACGGCAATAAATGTCATGTAAAATGACATTCAAACTCACATTATTAGCATTTAACACTGAATAAAGCACATGAGGTGTACCTGAGCTGATCACAGTTTATCCTGTTGTTCACCTGTGAGAAATAAAAGCCGTTTTATTATGGAAAATATCCCTTCTATCGTGGGCCGTTGCTTTTATTTAGAAAATGGTTCAAATCAGCCTTAAATCAGCCTTTAGGCTCGATAGTCAGGCACACTCACGTCAATCTGGCAACCTGCGCTTGCGTGGACTCGTTAGAGGAGGAGCCGAGTGAAAATGTGTTTTGATCCAGAAATGCAATACCTAGTTCAACCACTGGGTGTCAAACTTACATACTGCACCTTTAATTATTACATTTTCGCACTTGAATACTCAAATCCCCCAGACATCCACATAGAACTGTTGATTTCATTTATATATTTGCTTAATTGTATTTAATAATTGATTATATTTTATGTAGACGGCTGCACTCCCGTACAAAAACCACAATTAACTTCATTCTAAAGATTATGGGGGAAAAAAATGAAATGAAGTTTTATTCCTGCAATACATAACCGCAGAAAAACTAAGTCAGTTTATTCCAAAACTCAACCTGATTTTTTCCATCTTATACAAACACACACACACACCCATCACAGAAAACAAGCAGAGCACAATACGGGTTGATTCCCAGACTCACGCTCACTGAGCTAGTTAACCTGCCTTTCAACAGCATGAAAGTTCCCAGAGACGTGTTCAGCGAGGCGCACGGCGGCAAACAGAGGCTTCAGTGTGAGACCGGCTCAACATACACATCTAAACGCATGGATCAACACTGCTGGCCCAGGGCATGATGGGAAGTGTGCTCGTAAAAATCACTAAACAGACTTACTGCTTTCATTATATTGCTTAAGAACTAAGATATGCAAAGTCACACAATACTGAGAATTAGTATTAAAGGGGAGCTAATATGCAAAAATCACTTGTATATAGGGGTTTAAGTGGCAGCAGTGTGTGAATATAAGCAGCTTCTAATGGTAAAAATGAATTAATTGTATGTTTTTATAATCAGACTTGATTAAAACAGTCAGAAACACTTTGATTGACATTCTCCCTTTGTACGTGTCATCAGAGGGGGAAAGCCCCGCCCACTAGTGACCTTCTTCTTCCTCATTAGCATAAGACATTAGTCTTGTTTTTGAATCTGCCACTATGCTGACACACAGGCATTTGTAGCTCCGCCCTCTTTTAAAAAAAGAGCACAATCTCATTTGAATTTAAAGTGACAGTCACCAAAACGCCACAATTAGGATCAAAGCCTGAAAGGGTCAGTTTTTAGAGAGTTAGAAAACATTATTGGTGTGGTATTTTGAGCTGAAACTTCACACACACATGCACACACTCACACGCACACACACACACACACGTTTGTTTTTGTGAAAAGTGGGGACATTACATAGGTTTCCATTGATTTTATACAGCACAAACCGTGTTTTGTATTGCCCTAACCCCATCCTACCCCTAAACCCAACCATCACAGGAAACAGTGTACAGCTTTACTCTCTGATTAAACTCATTCTGTGGGATTTATAAGCTTTTGGAGAAACGAGGACGTCAGCTGTGTACTCATATTTCACCTCCTTTTTGTAACACCTGTGTCATACCTATGTCATTATACAGATTTGTGTCCTGACATGTCACAAAAACACGTGTACACACACACACACACACACATACACACACACTCTAGGGACATCAGAGACTTATTGTAAAAAGGGGCATAATAGGTAACAGAATTAGTAAGTACAAATTGTAAGTCCTCAAATCAACAGTGGCCAATTACATAAATTACAAAGACTAGTCTTAAAGGGAGAGTTCACCAAAAAATGACAAAAATAAAAATCACCATTTACTCTAAACTTCTGTTGAACACAAAACAAGATATTTCGAAGAATGTTGAAAAAAGCAGCCATCCTTTCGCAAAAAATGAAAATGAATGGCTGTTTTTTTTCTAGCATTCATCAGTATATCTTCCTTTGTGTTCAACAGAAGAAAAAAAGCAGGTTTGGAACGAGTGGAGAATGAGTAAACAATGACAGAAATGTATTTTTATGTGTGAACTATCCCTTAAAATGTTAGCCATCCTTTTTCCAAGACTGCTCAGTTTGGCCTGATATTAATCTGAAAAATAAGATTCATTACCACTTGTTTAATGGTTAGTTTGTGGTTCTTTAACTAGAGTTTAACTAGGTTGCACCTGTCCCCAGGTATGCAGTTACTTTACCAAGAGATTACTTTGAATAACCATTTAGAAACTACCCATAATAGACTGTAAAAACTGATTAGTTCATTCATTCATTCATTTTCTTTTCGGCTTAGTCCCATTATTAATCTGGGGTCGCCACAGCGGAATGAACCGCCAACTTATCCAGCATATGTTTTACGCAGCAGATGCCCTTCCAGCTGCAACCCATCACTGGGAAACATCCATACACACTCATTCACACACATACACTATGGACAATTTAGCTTACCCAATTCACCTATACCGCATGTCTTTGGACTGTGGGGGAAACCGGAGCACCCGGAGGAAACCCACGCCAACACGGGGAGAACATGCAAACTCCACACAGAAATGCCAACTGACCCAGCTGGGGCTCGAACCAGCAACCTTCTTGCTGTGAGGCGATTGTGCTACCCACTACGCCACCATGCCGCCTATTTTACCCATATTTAGACATTTAATTTTCTGTTTTATTTTCATTTGCTCACTTGTTTCAAACCTGTTTTGAGTTTCTGTTGAACACAGAGGAAGATATTCTGAAGAATGTTTGAAGAAACAGCCATTGTTTTCATAGTATTTTTCAGTTCCTGTATGTCAATGGTTGCTTTTTTTCCAACATTTTTCTGAATATCTTCTTTTGCGTTTATTCATTCGTTCATTTTCCTTCAGCTTAGTCTCTATTTCAGAGGTTGCCACAGCGGAATGAACCACCAACTATTCCAGCATATGTTTTACACACCAGATGGCCTTCCAGCTGCAACCCAGTAATGGGAAACACCTATACACTCCACACATTCACACACACACTCATACACTACGGCCAATTTAGTTTCTTCAATTCACCTATACCACATGTGTTTGGACTGTGGGGGAAACCAGAGCACCCGGAGGAAACCCACGCTAACACGGGGAGAACATGCAAACTCCACACAGAAATGCCAGCTGACCCGGGACTCGAACCAGCAACCTTCTTGCTGCTAACCACTGAGCCACCGTGCCGCCCTGTTTTGCATTTAACAAAAGAAAAAAAAAATCATTAAAAATCCTAGAAATGTAGAATAACCTGATTAGAATGTTAATTTTTGGATGAACTGTCCCTTTAATGTATATAAAATCACTTTGGTGGACTGTATTCATGCAGACAGCAGAATTGGACATGTTAAACCCATATAATAATACTTGTGTTAACTAAAATAAATGAAATGTCCTAAAAACTTCTCACTCTATTCAAAGCAGACTACATTAGTATCATCATTTCACAGTAATATCAGTAAATCTGGCCACGAATGTCTATAATATTGGCATGAAATTACATTTTCCAAAATCATTTAGGCAGAAATCGTGATTACCAAGGTCAATTTGCTAAAAGACTTTCAAAATCCGTGCTGAGGCGTATGCTTACAGTAGACCAGCGGATGTAGGTTAGTCCAGTAAATCCCTGAGGTTCAGATGTTAGTAGGTTAAGCTGCATTGACTGTGTGTGTGTGTGTGTGTGTGTGTGTGTGTGTGTGTGTGTGTGTGT
>CAIGQV010016298.1:10350840-10385907 GCA_903798115.1 Danio jaintianensis
GTGTGTGTGTGTGTGTGTGTGTGTGTGTGTGTGTGTGTGTGTGTGTTAGCAGAATCAAGAATTCATGTGACAGGGAAAGTCCATAACACCCAGATGACTACCTGCACACTCTTAAAATGCATGGCTGCAGCAATTATGAACTGAACGTGAAAAATTAATGCAGAAAGAGATCAATATTGATGCTTCGGTCACTCTGTTCTGGGATATTCAGAATTATTCCACAGTACTTCAGTAGGGCTGTGGAAACCCAATGTGATAATAAAAATAAAACGCTACTCTGTCTATACCATAATAGTCCATAATTGCAATGTAATAACTCTCAAATACATATCTAAAAACGTGGTTTTACCATGGTAGCACAATTACACAAAGCTACTATGTTGTTGGGCATGAGCCAGAGCATTCTTGGAGAGGCATTTCAATAAACTCCAGGGGTTATACAATGATAGTCTCACAGCACTTTTCTGTGTGATCAACGAAACGCGGTTTTACCATAGTATTTTTAGTGTACAAGTACAGAGTTATGTAGAAAGCGCTACAGTAGTGATGATGATGATGATGATGATGATGCGCTACAGTAATAATCTTTGATGTTCCGAAGATCTGACGCGTGGCGGCGGCGGCTCGATTGATTTAAACCCTGCAACCATGGTAACCGCTACAATGTATCAACTGGTCTAGCGATCTGAGCGAAGATTAATAGTAACTCCCATTAGCACAGGAGTCAGTAAAACGAAGCCGAAGCTTACCTTTAATAGCTGAATGAGCGCTCGCTGTGAGTGGATATGTCCGCGTGTGTGTCGTTAAATGATATTCCGCTGGAAATAACGCGCGGCGCGGCGGCTGAAGTGGCGATAAACGGGTTTCTCGGCGCTTATTCGCGGGAAGCGCTGAAATCCACCGTCTTCCCGGACGCCATGACTGTAGGACTGATCCCGAACTGATTTCATACAATAAAACACCGCCTCCAGCCTCCAACACCCGCACTACAGGGAGAAAGAGAAAACCGCGAGGAAAACAGCGACCCCTGGCGGAGCAGCACTGCCACCATGACAAAATACTGTAGTCATTTATAGTAAAATACTGTTTTCAGCCATACTATAGTAAAGCGTATTATAGTATTGACAACTATTTGTTCATAAATGTTTCAGCATACTCTATTATTAACCCTTGTGTGCTGTTGGGTCGTTTTCATCGACTCTGAGGTGATTTTGAGGCTTAATTTGGCCACAACTTTCTCTGGGTTTCAGCATATGGAATGATTATTGGTGACAAATCTGATTTTGACACCTATTTTGGGAAAATGCCTTTAAGTTTTTTTCAAAAATTCAACAATACACACTGAGCAAATGTATTGTTACCCTTTAATGTTATGTTCGTGGCCATTATAATCACATTTTTTGATTGCAAAGCCATGAGACCATATAATCATGCTTTCTTCATTGTTGCTGGTTTTCCCAGTTGGTAAGAGGTCAAATTAGTATTGATCATCAACTGCAGTGCAAAAAAGGCTTAGTCTCTATCTTCTGTGTGTGTGTGTGTTTCATTATAAAACTTCAACGGAAGTCAACGGGGCAAAAACAGCCACAACATAACGAAAGGGGAGTAAATTTGAACAGTACACAAGGGTTAACTAGTGAACTGATCAATTGTAATAGATACTGTAGTGTGATTTGGTTTTTATTACATTAAACTGTGGTGTATTGTACAGTAGTCAACACTTGAAGTGGATCAGAGTGAATGAATGTTGCTCAGTAGTTGACGAAAGGTGATGATCAACTTCAATTGTTGAGTACTGTAGTATAGTGTAGTGTTATAGTGTTTAATGTGTATCGTTTCATTTGGGAAACATCTAAGAACAAATATGCAATGTTTTGGGTCATAAAGCGTTGTTATCACGGAAGTAATTTGGCATTTCATGTAAGTAGCATAGTACTGTCATCTGATATCACAGCTTTACCATATTATACAGCTATGGGAGTTGATGTAAATCCTATTATAAATAGTGCAGTATGCAATAACAGACACTTCAGTGAGTTTCGTGTCACATTACTTTTTCTTTCACAATTTTAATTTATATCTATAATAATATATTAAGTAAATAATAACCCATTTTAAATGTTAATTGTTTTAGTTTAGCATTATTATTATTATTATTAAATCAAGTTATACTAAATAAAAATGACAAGTAGAGCAGTGGTTAGCACTATCGCCTCACAACAAGAAGGTCGCTGGTTCGAGCCTTGGCTGGGTCAGTTGGCATTTCTGTGTGGAGTTTGCATGTTCTCCACGTGTTGGCGTGGGTTTCCTTCACAATCCAAACACATGCACTATAGGTGAATTGGGTAAACAAAATTGGCCGTAGTGGATGAGTGTCAATGGATGTTTCCCAGTACTGGGTTGCAGCTGGAAGGGCATCTGCTATGTAAAACATATGCTGGATAAGTTGGCGGTTCATTCCGCTGTGGCGACCCCTGATGGATAAAAGGACTAAGCCAAAGGTAAATGAATGAAAAATGACAAGTATTTCTACCTGCAATTATTTTTAGTAAGAGTTATTTAGAAGTTGTTTTACCCTACAAATCACATGTAGAACTGAGTGTTTTCTTATGATTAATTAATGCATTTAAAAAAAAAAAAAAAAAAAAAAAAAAACTTCACGTTGACAAATCTTAGATCCAAAAATAAAAGCATGTATAGTCTTATAAAGTCTTGGTGTAACAGCACCACTATCCAAATACATCCTCAGATTCACTTGGTTAAACTAAAAATCAACTACTAATAAAGGCATATAATTGCAATCTTTTTGCACATTTGTCATTTAAGAGAATAAACGAAACTGATATAACATTATTAGTAACAAACAATATTTAGCTATATATGACCCACAGACCGCAGGTTGGGCGACCCATGCTGGTCTCATTAACACCACTTCCGGTAGAAACCTATCTATCCCATGTAGTCTCCCATCCAGGTACTGAACAGCCTCAGCCCTGCTTAGCTTCAGTGGACAACCATGTGAGAGTTGCACAGAGCTAGCTGCCGACTAATCTCTTTATCTCACTGCTATAAAGCCATAAACCACCATGTACAATCTTTTTACTGCTTGGGATGCAAGTAAGTATTCCTTGCCACTATATTTAACTACTATAAACAAACTATTCCTCAACTTAATCAGACATTAAAAGGAAAAATATATATATTTATATAAATATCTATTTGGCACAAAGAAAATAACTTCACTACAAACTTTAAACAAACCAGCATTCAAAGGGTTACGATTCTGACGCGTTTGGTAATTTATTATTATAACTGATGCTGGTAGAGAAAAAAGTTAAATAAAAAAGTTAAATATATTAATATATAGTGATAGTTTGGACATGCACATTTGTCCACTATTGACCTACGCAATGAAACAGACAAAGTTGATAATGTCTTGCAGCTTTAATACTGAAAGTGTTGTAAAATGATTAACCAGGATAGATTGCATATCATACAAATGTTCGATGGACACGTGACAAACCATCAGCCAAACCGAACGGCTTCAGACTTGCGCATTTCCTTCATATGAGAAGCCCTGAACCCAGAGTCGCTGTTTTTTTCCTACGTTTGTGTATTTCTTTGCGTGGATTAAGACCAATGACAGACACTTAGGACATCATCAGCAGCAGAGGAGCAAACCAATGCCCGTTTCTCCCAAACATCAGCACCAGCCATCAGGACCGGCACTGAAGAGAAGCAAACAAAAAGCTGAAAGAGAAAAATAACGAAAAAAAACAAACAAAAGTCGACCGCTGCATCATCGCTCTGCTGCAGTAGAGCTCAACCAACACCAGTCCATTTTAGTCCGATCCGGGGGAGAAGACAGCTGGATATACCCCTACATCAGCTTGGGCTTAGGTCGACACACACACACACAGAGTTGTGACAAAACAACTATAACTGATCTCGTTAGGGAGAAAAGCACAATTTCTACACCAGAAATTCTTAAGATCTACAATGGATGATGGTTAAGATTCATTTCATACCCCTAAACACCCCCACGTCCACTCAAGATGAGGCTTTCTCTGCCCTTTTTATTTTCAGGATACACACACACACGCACAAGCTGGCACGCACTAATCCATTCCTCGATGTTAAAGATGTGGAGATCTCAGGTCCAGTGGCTCAGAGTCACATGACGGTTCTTTGCTCAAAACAGGGAAAGGGCCAAAAGTCTAGATGTGGGGTTCGAGGAGCAGAGTTTGTTTAATCCTCATAGATGGGCTGTTTGTTTATCAGGGTTAAGGCTTCACTCGTTTCTCAGGCTGTGTTCAGGAGGTCCTGGATGGCCTTCTGCTGCGTCTCGTTCAGCGCTGACACACACTGCGTCCATAGGCCTCCAGAAACCTGCACAGAAACACACTTGAGTGCAAATTCGGCTTGGGTTTACATATTGGCAACTGGTGAATTATTTCAAAACAAATGCTGTTTAGAAATTAAATTATTAGCCGTACTTTGAAATTAATTTCAAATATTTCCTAAGTGATGTTTAACAGCAGGGATTTCCTGTTATGTTCTTCTTCTGGAGAAAGTCATATTTCTTTTAATTTGACTTATTAAAATAAATATATAAAATAAAGTGTAAAAAGGTTATTAACAGCACCTTTACCCCCAAGTGGCTACAGAAAAAAAAAATAATAATAAAAAAAAAAAAAAATCAAATGATGTCATCTCATACTCTGATAACAATATGGCAGCATTTCTGTAAACTCGATATTTGCATTTGAGGATATAATGTAAAATCTAAAAAGTTTGTGGTCTATCCATCCCACAAAAAAAATAAATAAGTAATAAATATTTAAATTAAACAAATAAAAATAAATAAAAACTAAAAATAAATAATAACTAAAGTTTGTGGTCTATATCAATCCATCCCACAAAAAAATAAATAAAAAACAAAAATTTAAAATTACACAAATAAAAATAAATAATCTAAAAAGTTTGTGGTCTATTTCCATCCCACAAAAAAATTAATAAATAAAACAAATAAAAAAATTACACAAATAAAAAATAAATAAAATCTAAAAAGTTTTTTTTTTTTATGTGGTCTATATCCATCTCACAAAAAATAAAAAAATAAAATAAATAATAATAATTATAATAATTAAACAAATAAATAAATAAAATCTAAAGTCTGTGGTCTATACCACCAAATAATAATAATAATAAATTATATATAAATTACATAACCAGGAAAGTACTTTCATATGTGTTCATATTACTTAATTTAGAATGCCAAGGCGAAAAATCTATAAAAATATTGACTTTTTTTTTAATTATTATTATAAATGAATAAAATCTGAAACTCATAACAGGCCCAACTCTTTTATTTTTTTATTTTTTTATCTCTAAAAATGCAAAAATGTCAACATCTCTGAAGAGTTTCAACTTTCTCACAATGCTGTTACTCGTGTTTCTGACACCACGATATAAATGATTGAGTTCAATATAAAACAGATTTGTCCATACGTCTGCCTCAACACTCCACTATGTGCGTTCATGCTCATTTCCAATAATGGCTAAATTACAATAGGGAAAATGAAAGTCAACAGATTTGTGGTCTTTTGTGACAGTATTTAGGGTGATCACATCCTGAGCAAATGGTGAGCAGCTGTAGAATGGGGATGGGTGAGAAACACTGTTAGGTTGACACCCCATTGTCTGAGATAATCTTCAGAGCACAGCTGTGAAAGCAGGAGCAACTTCATTTACATTAAGAGTAAACAAACACAGTAGAAAATGATTGAGATCAGGATACTCCGTTCATTCACACTCCACTGAATCTGAAGTGCTGTATCTACTGTCACTGCTACACTATTAAAAGACACGGCCATTTCATCTTACTGTAAATGCATGTATAAATGGCTCTAAAGCTTTACATTAAAAATGGGTGAAATTAAAACATGCATGCTTAAAAAGATAAATATTCATAATTTACATATGAATATTTATGAACAGGGTGAATATAATACGCACTTCTTTTTACTTAATCACTTTTATTTGCTGTATTTAGAATCTATCTACATAACTGTTGCCAAGCATTATAAACCACCATTATGCATACTAAATACATTAATTAGCATGAAGAGATTTAACAATATTTATATTACATCAATAAGTGACTAGAATACAACATTAACTACGTTTAGACAAAAGCTACTTTATATGCCAACAATAGTGACCTTCAAACACTTTACTGAGATTTATGTGATCAATACTACATTCTAGAAGTCATTGAATCAATTTATTCGAGGTTTCCTATTTAAATTAAGCGACTTCCCCAATATGAACACCCATTATTTGAATAGTCATCACGTAGATATTAAAGTCCGCTTGAAATCAATTTACAATGTTGTTGTTTATTATTATTATTATTATTTCACTACCATGACCGTATGAACCCTGTATATATATATATATATATATATATAGAGAGAGAGAGAGGTTTGTTGCGTAGCTTATATTAATACATTTCACAATAAAATGAGACTCACTTGTACTTGGCGAATGACGTTGGCCAGTCGTTTGCTGCATCCATCTTCACCTTTAACTGATTCATTCGCAACACCATCAGC
The DNA here is from genome assembly GCA_903798115.1 of Danio jaintianensis. Taxonomy (NCBI): domain Eukaryota; kingdom Metazoa; phylum Chordata; class Actinopteri; order Cypriniformes; family Danionidae; genus Danio; species Danio jaintianensis. Next base: position 10,357,458 of record CAIGQV010016298.1, read on the forward strand.
AATAATGACGAAAATCTTGGGAAGGTTTGTATTATCGGGTCCCAGGACGATAGGATTGTTACTGCAGGAGGAAACAAAAGGCATTAAATCAAACTGCAAACTTAAAGAACAAATGAAATCCAAGCTAACCATATTGATTTTGTTAGCTCACATTGCTAGTTTTGCGGTGAAGAACTCATCTGTTAGTGTCATTAAGAAAAGATAGTTTGCCCTTGTAATCTTTAATCAAAATCTGAAAATGCACTTCCTGTTTGTTTCAGTTAAATTCTCAGATTAGGTCTGTCTGACCCTCCAGCTGTCACGATGACAACAAACAGAAATGGTGAGGAGGAGGAGTCTGTTAGGGTGTAATACCTCCTCAAAGCCTTCTTTCTGAATGAAATGCCTACTTCACTACGTCCAATCAGCTCGCAGTAGAAAAAAAAAAAAAAAAAAAAAAAGGTCGCAGCTTCTGGTTCATGTGGACTATAAACTGTTTTCTGAATTGTGTGAGCTTCAGATAGAACTTTAAATGTATGTGGTTGTCTTGTATGTGTTGCTATTAGGAAATTTGTCTTATACCGCCATACAATTACATTTGTGCCAACCAGAAAGGAAATTTAAACAAATACGCACCTTTCGATGAGGTCACAGAGATAATTAAAGGTGTGAACTGCTTCCTCTTTGTCCTCGTTGAGTGGCAGCCAGGAGAGCCAATGAGGGAGGAGTTCAGTGACGTTCACACACTCGGGCCGGTACTTCATGACTTTGGCCACAGCAGAGATGCAGTTCTCAGTGGCGTTCACATTTTCTGTGGCTCTGGAGTCTGCAGACTGGATCACACCCACGAGGAGCGGAACGGCCTCTGCAGGAACACACATTCAATCAAAATTCATAGAGCTGTATCCCATGAAAAACTCAACTGAAAAAAGGAACTATGATTTAATTACCATTCATGAAGATCCTGATTATTAAAGACAATAATTTGATCATTATTTTAGGTAATATATGTTAATTTTATTTATATAAAAATTGGATATACAATGGTTTAGAATAAAAAATTTGTAATAATAATAATAATAATAAAAAATTATAATAGTATTTCAAAATTAATGACATTAAAATATAAGAAATAACTAATTAAGTGAATTAGATGACTGAAAAAAGTATCTTAAATATTCAGCAAAAGAACAAATACATACAGACCTACCATTAAAACAACAACAACAAGCATGTTGTGAATTTAATTACACATGATCTTTGACTTAGTAAAATTAAAACTACTTAGTTAAGAACATTTGAGACGTCACAAAATCCAAATAAATGTTAAACTGAAACGTTAAATTACACATTTAATTAACTTCAGTAAAGTAGGCTTGCTTTTGGATTACTACATAAATATATAATATAATACAAAACAACAACATAATATAAATACACGTGTGTTGCTTGGTTACAAGACCTGTCAATCATCTAGTCATACCCATCAACATTTCTTTCATGTTTAAAGTCCATGTGAAATCAAAATGTACAATGTTTATTGTGCTAGCTCACATCGTTAGTTATTTAATTAATCCGTGCAAGTTATTGAAAAATGCTTTTGGTGTGTATGTTACTATTAATATGGTAATGTATTAGTAATATATATATATAAATAAAACTCAAACAGAAGAAAAAAGTAAAGCAAGAATGAAGTCCAACCGGTGAAGGCAGGCCTGTAGTTTTCTCCTCCAAACTGAGCCATGACCCCGACACCGTACGCAGCCGCCTGGCGGACCTCCGGGCTGGTGTCACACAGCGACTGCATCATGGGCCGCAGGAAGTACTCGGCATATTTGAAGGAGGATGGACTGCAGTGTTCGACGACATCATCAAATATACACAGACCCCACTGTCTGTCGGCCCAGGGTCTGTGCGGACACTGACACAAACAACACCAGAAGAATGAGAAAGAGTAGAAAACACAGATCTGACTGACACAACAGGATACAGTGATTGTTCTCTCACACACACACACACTGCATGGCATCATTTCAATCAACAGAGGCATCAAATAACATGAACAACTTAACACTTCATTTTCAAACATTCGGTTTCATTTTAATCTGGACTAAAATGGAAATAAATTCTGATTTAAATTTGAGAAGAAAACTACAGGCCTGCCTTCACTGGTTGGACATCATTCTTGCTTTACTTTTTTCTTCTGTTTGAGTTTTATTTATATATAGTACTAATACATTACCATATTAATAGTAACATACACACCAAAAGCACTTTTTTAGTCTGATCGTTTATTATTTTAGGCTACTTTGATGCATTAGAAAGGATTGATAGTAACTGATCGTAAGAATAATGAACAAAAAGCATTTTTTTTTTATTAGGTTCATCTTAGGTCAGAAAATAAATATACATAATATTGATACATATAGATATAGGCACTGATACAATTCACCAAACAAAAAAATTCAGGAAAACATAATTATACACTAATTAATACATAAATAAAAAGGTAAAATACCACATATATACACACAAAGATACACAAACATAAGATAGCATAAAAATAAAAATGATAAAAATAAAAAAAGAATAATTAATTAATTAATTATACAGCAGCTCATTTTTTATCTGTGCTTCAAATTGTGCATTTACTAAAATTTGAACTACAGTAGTCAACATCTAAAGTGGATAACAAATGTTTTTAAAAATCCTCCTAATGCATACAAATGGGTGTTGTTCAATAGCTTCAGAACAACTTGTGATCCACTTCAGATGTTGACTACTGTATACGTGTTACGTTTCACACATGTTCTGTGGTGTTTTGTGATTGTTTTTCTATTTTGCTTTCTCGTCTCTCTTCCGTTGTGTATTCTGTCCTGTCCTAGGTGTGCAACCATTGGTCGAGAAGACTGTCAATCACTATTATGACGCACTCGGTGCACCAATCAGGAGCTGGTCCGCCACGTTTAAAAAGGCCTTCGCTTTGCATTCGCGCAGTTCAGGAGGAGCGCTTTGCTCGCCACCAAACTCCTCACCAGCCTGTTCATTGGCGTTTGTATTATTTTGTTGCTGCTGCTGCTGTTGTTTAGTTTGTCTCGTTTAAGTGCTTTATTCATTAAATAGGTTTGAATTATCATTATGAGAATTGAATTATCAAATAAGCTTTTGTTTTGCTAATGGCTAACAGTGTGTACTTTACGAGAACGCTAGTAATTTTGAGCCGCATAGTTTGTTTTATTTAGTTTATGGAGGAGTTGCCGCAGTTGTAATTATGTTTTGCAACAGTTAAGAAGTTTAGTTAAGTGTCGTATAACGCTGAAGATCACTGGTTTGTTTCCGCATTTTTCTTTGGTTAGTAAGTTTAGTGGGTTGGGGTTTAGTTAGACTGTTTTGTTATATTTATTTCTTTGTTTTGGCTACACTCCTGTTTCATTTAATTCGGTTATTTGAAGTTACATTCTAAATTCCTGTATTCATTGTTTGATATTCTCTGTTTAATAAATTGTTCATTTTTGTTTCACTTATTCATTCGTTGTGTTTTCTCATTTTCACCCAGCACCAGTAGAAACTCACTTAATGTTACGTCTCATCCAACATAACTTAAACACGTAACAGATGTAAAGGAATTTGTATAATAGCATATCAGACAACTCAAATGATTAAAGTATAATTTACTGCTCTGAATCTCCCACTAATCGGTCTTTAGAATGACTTGTAATTTTCTTTTTTCATAATGAAATTAATTGCAATGATGCTGAGCAAATAGACCACATTTGATAAATATACTCTTCCTGACTTTTCTGGTGCTATTGCTGTTTAACAAAGTAGTTTATTTTTGATCGTATTTGGTCCGTGATGCTCTTTAAATGATGAAGTAGACTTTAAAGGGTTAAGTAGCAAATGCCATGTTTCTCTCAATGCTTCCTTCATATAAAATTAGTGTGTAATGATTTGTCAAAAAAACTAAATAGTAGTAAAGACGACATGCAAAGTTTTACAGGAAAAAAATGACAGATACGAGGTGGGCAAACAACTGAAACAATGCAGTTTATTCCATCTATTGAAATATATTTCAATCATAAAATACATGTTTGTATATTCTTGAGTATTATTAAACTAATGCTAAATGATAATATTTAAAATAATGAAGTCAATATTTAAAATAAACGAATGCATGAGTAAATAAATACTTTAGGTATCTTGAACAAATTTTTACATGCATGCATGCATACCATACATCTGTCTGATATTTTATTATGTAAAACGCTGGGGGGACTAATCTGAGGACTGAATGATAGAGGTGTGAACTTACACTGGTTTCACGGTTCGGTTATGATTATCATGCCATCGATTCGGTTCAATTAGATACCTCGATGCATTGACGATGCTTTCCAAACAGTTTTATATTTTCTTCACAGCACAGTAATTCTTGTATTAATTTATAAATATATTTATATACTATTTGTAATACAATTTTGTCCTTTAATACAAACAGTCAGATATATAAACTGTACCTTTAAAAACTCAAGTACATGCACAAAACAACATGAGCATTTATAGCAAATAAACAAATGTAAATATCCCGCTCCCTTTCTGTGCCTTGTCTAGCAAGTTCTTTCTTACACCCCTATGATTGGTCACGCGCTCAACAGAAAGGGCTACGATTGACTAACGCTAAGGTGCTGTTCACTGATGAGTGACACTGATAAACGGCAGCGGCGATCACAGCTGATCCATGATAGACATGGAGGAGAAAACTCGCTATGCAGACAAACTCGTGTCTGTATCCAGAAGTATCGCTGTAACAGCCGAGGAGAGAAGAAATTTTACCTCATGACAACAGGTCAAAGGTCCACAGCGAGAGAGAGAGAAATGGGGCTTCTGCTGTAAGTGTCAGTGAAAGACTGTCCAGCAAACACACGTTTTAAGTAGTTGGAGCGTTTTGAATACTCACGCTCGCCTCCCTCACCATAGTAAGCTACAGCGACATAGCACATATGAGATAAACGACGTAACTGATACCAAATTGTCCTCGTCTGCATCGCGGTGCACCGAAGAAACAATTAATTTTGACACCCCTACTGAATGATGATCTTTACTTACAATCAGGTTGACGATGAGCTGCAGAAGCTGCTCGAACCATGGCAGAACCTTCTCTCTGTAGCTGCTGAAGATGGAGTGCAGGACGTCTGAAACCTTGGTCAGGATGTAGACGTCATTCTCATCCTGAAACATACCAGGAGAAGCTCCAAAATCAGAAAAATATTTTTATAAATTAAAAAATAAAAGACATGAGAAGCTCACCTCATCCTGTAGCGTCTCCTCAACCTGCTCATCATAGTCTTCATCCTGACGTTTGGCTGCACAAAAGATTTATTTTCACTTAAATTTACATCTAGAATTATTAACCCTCAATGCATTCAAAACCTTCAACGCAACTTATTGAATCAGGCACTCTGAGACGTCCTACTTAACAGCATTAATCCCAATAAGAATTTAGATTCCTTCCTGAGTTCATTACTTAATCTGTCCACATGTATTTTTTCCTAACAAAACCCATTACTAAAATCTATTTAAATCAAAATGAACTCTAGGGCTTCATGATTAATCGAAAAAAGATCGCAATCTCGATTCGACCCCACACACGATCTTAATTCAGCTTTTCTACGATTCAGCCAATTATATTTTCAAGGTCAGGAGAGAAGCGTAGGCGGTCGCACAAGCAACATGGACACCTCCAAATGGCGTTAAAAGCGTCACATACTGTATTTATAAGGTATGATTCACCCAAAAATGTCATTTCTGTCTTAATGTAATGTATTCGCGGCCGCGAAATCACACTTGAGCTGACCGTGAGCTGTTTGTTTACTACCAAGAGGACATGCGCGTGCCCGCCAATGATGCCTACTTTAGTAAACAGAACCTGCATAGGCTGTGAATAACAGGTAATAAAGTTGTAAATAACGTTCAGTTTGTTGCACAGAGCATCGTTTGAGAGCTGCGCAGGAAGTATGATTTGCATGTGTGTTTGTTTTCACAGTGACGGCGGCCATGAGCCACACTTGGAAGTGAAGGTGAAACCAGCGCGCACATCATTTAAATGATCATATCACATTTTAGAGTTATGATTACAACAAGCATTTGATAGGTTTTTTCCTTTAATAGCAAACACAAAGTGTTGTGCATGAAAATAAATGTTTACTGTGTCAGTATAACTACTCTAGCCTGTTGAATGTAATGCAAGAGGGAATCTGATAACGACAAATGTCTCGTTTTACCAGTGAAAAAATGGTCTAATAATGTTGTCAATGACAAATGACAAGCATATGTCTCAAACATAATTCAACTTCAGAATTATGAATAGCTGTATTCTGATGTCATCACTCTACTGTGAATTAACAACCAGGACAAATTTAAAGTCTATTCAAGTCCACCGTTCCACAGTCTATGCAAAATTTAGCATTTTAACCAACATTAGAACTACACATAGGCCTAATTTTATTATTGTTGTTTTACCATGTTTGAGAAATAACAATAACAATAGCCTACTCATAATAATCTTTATTTTACATCTACAGAATCAAGACAAAATTGTGATCTTGATTTTAAACAAAAAAAAAAAAAAATCATGATTCTCATTTTAGCCAGAACATACACACACACACAGTCTTTTGGCTAAAAACAGACCTTACTGCATTGATCAAAACGCCCTACATTTTTGCATTAAATTGTAATTGGCTGATAATAGCATGCAATAACCCAAATAATAGAAAACTAAAAATCCTTCCACAGAAATATGCAAGATCTGTTTTTAGCATTACTAGTAATAAGAGCTGTTTCTTGATAATCAAATCATCCTATCAGAATGATTTCTGAAAGTCCATGCGACACTGAAGACTGAATGATGCTGAAAATACATTCTTTAAAATGCATACCTACAGAAAACACTGCTCGAAGCTGCGATTTCTCACAATATTGCAGCGTTTCTGATCTAATCCTCAGTCTAACAGAGGATAAGTGTTTTCTGAGCGGCTCACCTTGTCTGACCTCCTGGTTTTTAAAGTGCTCCTCCAGTTTTGCTTTCAGGATGCTGCTGAGCTCCTCGAAGTGTTCGTTGTTCAGGCATCCATCACCCATCAGCTCGATGCACTGACAAACATTGTGTATAAAAAAAATTAATAAAAAAACACCACACAAACACTTAAGTTGGTAGGGTTCTCTCTTTAAAGACAAATTACCTGACTTTTAATAAGCTGAATTTCCAAGCATTGAGCAGACAAAAATGAAATTGTAACCTTAAATGAGTGTTTTCACAACACATTTGTTTAGGACACGGTGCTAAAGCTAAAATAAGTATAAATATTAATAAACATAAAAAATAAAATAAATAAAATCTGGACTGGAAGACAGATTGAATGGTCTAATTTAACTCAAGGGCCTTATTAATCTTCTCGATTAGATTATAACATTAATAAAATATTGATTAATATATTAAATAATTTTCTTTTACATCAGAGATTTTAAATACAAGACCAAGTACCAGTTGAAGAGGAGGAATAATAATAATAATAATAATTACTTAAGTAATTAACTCTCAAATTAGCTAGAATTCATTCATTTTCCTTCAGCTTAGTCCCTAATTTATCTGGGGTCGCCACAGCAGAATGAACCACCAACTATTCCAGCATTTTTACACAGCAGATGCCCTATCTGCCGGAACCCAGTACTGGGAAACACCCATACACAAGCACTAATACACTACGGCCAATTTAGTTCACCCAATTGACCTATAGCGCATGTGTTTGGTCACCTAGAGGAAACCCAAGCCAACACGAGGAGAACATGCAAACTCCACACAGAAATGCAAACTGACCCAGCCGGGACTCGAACCAGCGGTCTTCTTGCTGTGAGGCCACAGTGCTAACCACTGAGCCACAAACAAAGGAGAGACCATTTACATTGATAAAGTAAAATTGAAAATTTCCTGACATGCAATGAACTGAAGAAAAAAACAAAAAAAAAACGATATACTGTATGATCTTCAAGAAACTGGGAGACTTGTGGGAACCCTGAGCTGAAGATGTCAAATGATGATGCACCTGTCCATCAGTGATTTACCTTAGCAAATGAGTGCATGATTTCTGACAGCACGTCTGAGTCTGGTTCAGTGCCGATGGCTTTGATGAGGGCATCACACATGAAGTGCCACATCTGAGTGAGGTATTCTGGGCCGCGGACACGAGCGCACTCCAGCAGCAGAGGCATGGACTCTGCGGCAGCCACTCGCACACGTTCAACACACACGTTAAGGACCATTACACACAGTATGTTCATCAGTTTGTCCATATTACAAAGGGATAAATCAGCAAAAAAATTTAATTGTGTCATTTACTACTCCACTTGATCCAAACCTGTTTGAGATTTTTTTCTTCTGTTGAACACAGATACACTGAAGAATGCTGGGAAAAAAAATAAAAAATAAAAATAATAATAATAAATAAAAATTAATAAAAATTAAAATAAATAGCCAATGACTTCCATTGTAGTTTTTGTTCCTACTATGAATGGCAAATGACTGCTTTATTAAAACATTCTTCAGAATAACTGCTATTTTCATCTATAACACTGCATTTTTGCATCTGGTTTAAATACACTATGAACAGCAGCTACGCTAATTATTTTCTTTATTCTCTGTTTCTACCTGGGGATATTCATTCCGAGGTCCCTAGAGACTATGCAGCGACATTGATGCGATCAAGACCTGTGAAGAGATGATCCCAGGTATCCATAATCCTGGACCAGGCCGTATCCCGAGCTGATGCTGTGGTGGTCATGGAGGAACGGAGTGCATGAGACTGATTCCTGAAAGACCACAGTGACAAACAAGTCCCCGCATTGATCCTGTGGGCCAGCCTGACCTCCCACCGGTGCCCTACTCACACCTGCAGCTTCTCCACAATGGACGTCCAGCTTCTCCAGCCTCCGACGCCTAGACTGCAGCTGCACACAGGAAGTTTGGCCAGAAGAATAATGGTCCTGCCCAACAGAGCCTGGTTACTCAAGGTTTTTATTTTTTTTTTCCCTTCACTTCGTCAATTGGTGAAGTTTTTTTTTTTTTTTCCTCGCCACTGTCTTGCTTGGATCGGGACTTGTGGAGCTGTGCTTCGGTGGATTTGCTCTACAGTGTTTGAACTTTCAGCAGTGAAATTTAGACCACACTGAACGTCAACTCTGAAATCTGGACTCTACTAGAACTATGTTAAGCTGCTTTGACACAATCTACATTGTAAAAAGCGCTATATAAATAAACTTGAATATCTTGCTGTGTGTTCAACAGAAGAAAAAAAATTCATAAGTGTAAAACCAGTTGAATGTGAGAATGTGTGAATATTTTTGGATGAACGGTCCCTTTAAGACATCAAAATCTTGCAATTATCAAAGAAAGTGGATAAACATCAAATGAGCTTTGAAGTAAATTATCAGAATTGTGTGCAACTCACAATTAATAAAATATTGTTTTTCAATCAGTGTCAGTGTTGGTTAAAGCTGCTTTTAAAAGCAACAGATTGCAAATAGTGTTTTTATTTTCTTTGAAGTACCTGAATGTGTGGCAAGTCGATGGGAATTTTATTTTTGCATATATATTTTTAAAGATAAGCTTTAGATTGTAAGTAAATACAAATAAAAAAACAAAAAAACAATAATAATAATAATAATAATAAAAAAAAAAAAACACTTTACCCAACACTGATCAGCTTTGGAGTTCATAGCTTCAATAATTTTATTAGTGACCAAGAGTTTGACTCAATTACAGGTCAAATTTTTAAATAAAAATCTGAAGAAAATCAGCTGCAGTTAATATCTGCCAATTCTGGCTATTTAGCTCAAAATTCAGACTTCTTGCCATTTTCACAACTCATCTATAAAGTAACAATTCGAATTGTCAAAAAAGTCACTTTATACACAAGCACAAATTAAATAAATTAATAAATAAAATAAATAATAGGTATCCTGTACAAAAAAAAATCTGCATTAAAACAAAGGGAAAAAGTTTGACCATTACATAAATTTAACATCATTTGAGTTTCCTGAAGGATATCATCATGGAAGTAGAACTTGAGCAGAGGAACCATCAGCTTGACCACCTGCTCTGTGTATTCAACAAAACCCTCCTTCAGCTCTTTAGCGTAGCACACCTGAACAACAACAGACAGCAAAAAAAAATATATAAATAAAATCATCAACATTCATTAATGACTAATTACCATATCACTGGCATGTTGTAAAGACACCTGCCAAAAACAAAAATAACCATGGCTTACTCCCTCAAACATTCATTCTTGTTGAGTAAATGTTATGGCAAGACACTGGAGGCGAAAACGAAAAGTAAGTTAGTCAACACCTTAACTCTCTGATGGCTTACATTAAGAATTGCAATTTTTTTTGTGCTTCAAATGGTCTCAAATCTGAACATCAGATTTCAAGTTCAAAATTAGTGAAACTCAAATGACTTTTACAGAGGAAATCTCTTTTCTAAAGTCACTAAATGATTCAGAAAAAAATAAATAAAAATTCACAATTTCTTGTAGAATAAAGTGTTAAATTATGTAAATCTCAGTTTTATTGATGTCTACATATAACAAAACTATTCAAAGTTGGTGCAAGCACTGCTGAAGAGGAGAATCATTGCTCAAGTAGGGAGAACAAAACATTATGAAAAAGGTATTGTAATTGAAGTCTACAGGCACAAATTGGTGGAGCGTAACAAAGAAACACAAATACATTTAGTTCTTTACATAAGTGTGCTAGTTTTGCAGCAGGTTAAAGTGCATGTCTGATCATCTCACCAGCATCTGGCAGGCCGTGGCCTTCTCCTCCAGTCCGGCAGTCTTAATGCCAAAACTCTGCTGATCGCCCAGATTCACAAACTCCCAACCGTCGTCTTCAGACATGTTCTCCATGTCCTGAGCTGAGAAAATATAAATAATTTGATGACCTCTGTACAGAAATTTAAAATATGGAGCAATCTTTCGCTTTTTTTTTCTTTTTTTTTTTAAAGGGCACCTAGTTTACTCCTTTTTCCAGATTTAATAAGTCTTTTGTGTCTCCAGAATGTGTCTAAAGTTTCAGCTCAAAACATCCATCGGATTATTTATTATACCTTTCAGAAGTTTGTCATTTTTGGCTCTGAGCATCTTGTAGCTGTTTTTGTGGACTGTGCCTTTAATGCTAGTCCTCCCCGCCCACCGTTCCCACGTGCCTGTCAGTGTGCCTCAATCTCCGCCCTCGGCTGCCTCAGATAACAGACAGACATGAAGAAAGCAGATCTCACGTAGGGTTTGTGAGAAATATTATATTTCCCAATGATTATTTGATGTATTTGTTGTGGAGTTGCAACGATGAGTCACACACAATGTCGTTACAAACTTCACGCACACACACAGACAGACAGAGCGCGTTTAGCTTTGCACTGTTTTTTGATACACATTAATATCCACTGCTGTATGGATATCCGTTGTTAATTTACAAAATAAACCTGATTTAACGTCCACAACCCGGGATTGAAGAGTCTTCTTTTATAATTGTACTGACACGCGGCTGTGGTGATGAAGTAAATCGCTGTAATTCATTACAAACATGCACTGTTTTAAAAACGTGTTAAACTTGTAAAACTCACTCTTGATCACATTTGATGATGATTGATGATCACAGCGAGCTCAACAGATATTTTATTCCCGGTTGCTTTGCGCACGTCCTGTCTTGTTGATATGATTATACGCGCTACTATGGAGACATGTTAATACGCAGCTGTCAATCAATTCAGTGGGCGGGGAAACCGCACTCCTACATCAAGTTGCAGTCGGCCTCAAAATGGGAGGGATTTGGATGCTATTTTAACGTCAGGAAATTTAAAAAAGACTTAGTCTCTATATCAGCCCAATATGACTGTAGACACACTATACATACACACAGTTCTGTCCAAACAGCTTAAAAAAGATGATTTTCATCATAGGTGCCCTTTAATGTCTAATCAACTTGTTTAATCCCGCCATATTTCGCAGCGCCGTACGACAGAATTTCGAATGCTCAAACTCTAGTGTGACTGCGGCATAAGGCTCGATAATCATGCACAGTCATGTTTGTCGTTGTCAATCTGGCAACATGCGTCTGAGGGCCCAGACAAAAAAAAAAAAAAGCTCTAATATCAATGTGTATTGTAATGTGTAATATGTAATGTCAACCCTACATACTGCTCCTTTAACCATTTTACCCATGGGATTGCTTGGGAAAACCTTTGGAATGATAAGTAAACACATTTAAGTGAAATGTTCTTACTGTCAAGCAGAGCAACTTCTGGTTTAATAGAGGCAGTTTTCATCAGCGGCCCCATCACCACAGGCAGATACTGCTGAAACTCCTTCCCCAGGATCTTACACATGCGGGCCCAAGCAGAGATCATGTAGGAGATCTGGAGACAGGAGAGAGCAGCTCAAACACACATGGAGACACTCGAGGTCTGTGATGTGCTTATTTTAGCTTTTGCTGACCTGCGGATCATCGTCCTCCAGGTCATTGAAGTCAGTCTGAGTCTTGAGGAGGAGCTGCATCACTGCTGAAGCGTCTGGCATGAACTGCAGCACAAACACACATTAGAAACGGGTTACACAAACACAAATCAAGCATTCGATCAGGAAAAAAAAGTGGTTCAAAAGAGCCAAGTATGAATAACTTTGTAAAGCATTTATTAATCATAGTTCAAAATTTACTTATGCATTATTAAAATCACAGTTGTGCGAGTTAACATGAACTAACGCTATTTAGCTTAAACAACATTAACAAAAACAAATAAATACAGCAATAAACGTATTACTAATTGTTTGTTCATACTAATAAATAATGGACCATTATTTTAAAGTGTTACTAATATTAGTAGATAGAAAATACCAAAATAAAAGCAAAAACTACTTAAAATTGAAGACAAAAGACCATTATGAATGAAATTTTCGACTTGTACAGGGCTAAATGCTAAGGATTAATATCCCAGTTGGAAAAGATTTTCACTTGCCCTATCAAAAATTTATTATAATTGAATACATTTAACAATACTACAATAACAATAAATATAGGTCAGGTCAGTATCCTCAACAGTAAATAAATGGAGAACTTTTAAACAAATGTTACTGTAAGGAAAGCAATTAAATGCCATTTTAAAATAAACAGTTAAAAGTTTTATTGAGATGGATTGTTGGTGATTGTATGGGTGTTAATGGCCAGATTGGGTAGCTTTACATGAACAAAGGAAATTTAAGACCCGCAAAAAACAAAGATTTAAGACCTACTACACAATGTTTCTGTAGATTTAAGACTTTAAGGCCTAAAAAATTAGCTTTTGAGATTTAAGACATTTTAAGAGCCCGCGGATACCCTGATTTTAGTTGGAAGAACTAAGATCAAAATAACATTCAAATAAAAATACATTTTTATTCAAAATATCTAGATAAAAGGAAATGACATTAAAAATTAGATTGAAAAACGAAAATATCGACATAAATAAAATGATAAGAACTAATATTAGATTTAAAATTTAAAATCCAAGTCAAATATTTAACAATAAATGAATAAATAAAATTACCATATTTTCTGGACTATAAGCCGCTACTTTTTCCCTAGGTTTTGAACCATGCGGCTTATACAAAGATGCGGCTATTCTGTAGATTTTTCTTCCACCGCTAGGGACGCTCTGACCGGAATTACCGGTAGAATAAAAAATAAGAGAAGAAAAATCAATGCAAAGAAAAATAGACTACGCTAATTTTTCTTTAGCAGATAGAACACGCACGACAAATTACTAACTGGAAATTATATTCAAATCCTTGCCCCTTTATCATGGAAACCACACGAAGAAGTTCATATGATGCAAGTTTTAAATTGAAGGCTATCGAGCTTGCTACCCAGGAAGGAAACCGAGCTGCTGCACGCAAGCTTAGCGTCAACGAATCTATGGTGAGACGTTGGAGGCGGCAGCGGGAAGAGATCAAGCAAAGCCAAAAGTCGAGAAAAGCTTTCAGAGGACATAAAAGCAGTTGGCCTGGACTTGAAAATGTCCTGGAAGACTGGGTGAACACACAGAGAGCAGGTGGCCGAGGTGTATCCACTGTACAGATCCGACTGAAAGCCAAAACAAATCGCCCTCAAAATGAACATTGAAGGTTTCAAAGCTGGGCCGTCATGGTGTTTCAGATTTATGAGACGTAAAAACCTGTCCATTAGGGCACGGACCACTCTCTGTCAGCAACTCCCTCCTGACTATCAGGAAAAAGTTGAAAACTTCCACAAATTTGTTGAAACAAAGATACAAGAGAACTCCATCGGACCAGACGACATCATAAATATGGATGAAGTACCTTTGACGTTTGATCTGCCTCTGACCAGGACTGTTAACAAGACAGGTGCATCATCTGTGTTGTTGAAAACAACTGGCCAGGAGAGAACGCACTTCACCTGCGTTCTGGCATGCACGGCATCCGGACAAAAAGTTCCACCAATGGTGATTTTTAAGCGCATAACTATGCCCAAAGAACAACTCCCGAAAGGCATAGTGGTCAAAGTTAACGCCAAAGGTTGGATGGTGGAAGGCCTAATGAAGGAATGGTTAACGGAGTGCTACGGTAAGCTCCCGGGAGGATTTTTTCACCGGAAAAAAGCGCTGCTTGTTTTGGATAGCATGAGGGCCCACATCACAGATTCTGTGAAAGCAGCGATCAAGAAAACAAACTCCATTCCAGCTGTGATTCCTGGAGGTACAACAAAGTATTTGCAGCCACTTGACATCAGTGTGAATCGGGCATTTAAAGCTACACTCCGGGTTGAGTGGGAGACTTGGATGACAAGTGGTGAAAAGTCTTTCACAAAAACCGGCCGCATGCGAAAAGCATCCTTTTCTGATGTCTGTCAGTGGATACTAACAGCGTGGAGTGCTGTCAAAGAATCCACCATCACCAACGGGTTCCGAAAGGCTGGACTGCTACGCGAAGAGAGCGGTGGACCTTCAGAGCTAACTTCACCGGAGGATGACAGTGACACGGCGATCGAGACTGATAGAGACAGATGTGACGAAGCGCTTCTGAGGCTGTTTAACTCCGACACTGAAGAAGATGAATTCATGGGTTTCAGCGAAGATGATTAAAGTGACTTGTGGTTTCAAACACAGGAGAAATGAAGGTGAATAAATACCCGTTATTTATATATGTTCCGTTTTAATCAGCAAAGTTGCTGCCGTGTTAAAAGGCAAAGTTCGGAAAGAATCTGTTCAGGTTCATACATACATGTACAGTTTCAGTACAAAATCATTCTGCACATGCAGTAAATTTCTAATTTTTCAACATAGATATCTGCGGCTTATAGCCCAGTGCGGCTTATATATCTTTTTTTCTTTTTTTTTTTTTTAAATAGCACGGATGCGGCTTATATACAGGTGCGCTCTATAGTCCAGAAAATACGGTAAGTGGATTCATAGAAAATGAAAAAGTGTAAAATTGAATATAAACAAATGAATAAATTACTACATATGATTTAACAAAAAAAAAAAGTAACTTAATTAAAAACTGGAATTAATAGAAATTATAAAACAAGTGTCAAATGTAAATCGAATATTTAAAAATTAGTAAATGACTAAATATAAAAAGACAGACATACAATGAAATAAAAGCTATTTAAATAGACAAAAATAATTAAAATAAATCATTTAAATAATTCAAAGTAAATATAAAAAATAATAATAAAATACATAAAGATTGTAATATAAAACTGAAGCATTAAAAAAAAACTGGTATTAAATAACTCTAAAGGATAAATTAGATTGAAGTAAATAGAACGAACATTAAAAAGCAGAGTTATTAGTTTAAATGATCACCTTCTCTTTGCCCACAGCCAGGCCGATCAGGCTGATGCACTCGATGGTTTTTCCTCGGAGCAGACGAAGCTCTTTCTGAATGGCGTTTTCCACAATGTGTTTGAGAGATGGCATGAACAGATCATAATACGGCACAAACTTCTCCTCCGCGGTATCAGCCACTGAAGCGATGGACGTCACCACCTGCTCTAGCACCAGTTTAGTGCCTTTCTGGATCAGCTGGAGGATTAAAACCCAATATTACAGAGAATTAACTCACCAGCATAAACCAATTAGCAAAGAACTGTCAAAACACTGCAAACATGAGAACAATGGGCTCTATGCACAGCTAGTGTTTTTCAGTCAATGATAAACTTCCGGTGAAAGGTTTATGTGACCATTTTCAACTTCATGAGGTCAGCATTGATGTTGTGATGTAATTAAAAATACAATCAGTTAAACAGACTTAAGCATTAATTTAGTTGTAAAACAAGATGAAAGGCCGTCAGTAGCAGCAGGTAAGCACAGAAACTCCATTAATAATACTGTGGCAAAATAAATGTCCATATTTTAAAGACATGGTGCAGAAAAATGTAATTTAATGCAGTGCTTTTTGTCCGGTCTCAGACCCACTTTATATCGAATAGAAATCAGGCAGTGAAGATCACTGATTTTTAAAGAAATCAGATCTTAAATAATGTATTTATTTAATGGGAAGACAGTTCACCGGAAGCGCTTGGGCTAGCTGACTGAAAATTAAAAGTCTGTGTGCATAATATAACATTCACTCTCACACAAAACCTAATATCTGACTTGAGGCTCAATTCAAATTTCAATTCAGTAAACCTAAAATGAAAATCAATTCATTTATGAATCAAACTTCAATAGGCCTCAACCCAGATCAGGCTAAATCTCACCACGATAGCTTTGTGCACCTAACAGGAGAGAAAGCACATGAATAAAATGGTATCCAGACCTAAACTCATTACAGGAGCAGCTTGTAAATTAATGCAGTAAATGAGTAGGCCTTTCACAATAATCAATAGTAGAGCTGTGGTGAAATCACTGCATTGATTCTGAGATTTTCATAATGCATCAGTATTCTCCACTGAATCAAATCTGAGCTTCATTTTAAACAGCAGATGCTAGCTTTTAAACAGACAGCGCTGTATGCTTTATAAAGAGCCGAAGTGCTTGATTTCAATTTCTTACTAACACCACTTGAACTTAAACATAAAAACTAGCCTAGAATGCTAGAACACAGAACAAATATTTTATCATGACAGGCCTATAAAATTAGTGGTCGTGCCGCACCTCCTGCAGTTTGGCCACCATGATGACGTGCAGATGCTGGACGAGGCTGTCCAGATACGGGACGAGCAGAGTTTTAGGACAGTCCTCTGTGAAGTTGATGAGAGCGGCTGCTGCGTGAGCCTGAACGCGAGGGTTCGACTGATCCTCCATGGTCTGCAGGAGCGCAGAGATCACCTAAACAAACAGGAGATGACAAAACCTCCAATTATTCACTGTGCAGCTCCATTCAACAGCCACAGTGGGTTCAGAATCGCTGTTATCACATATTTCAACTATTGAATTATTATTATTTAATTATTAATTCAACTAATAATCTTAATTTTATCATAATATAATAATAATAATAATAATAATAGTATAATAATAAATAGTGTATAATAATAATAATTAGTGTATAATAATAATAATAATAATACATGTATATTATAATAATAAATAATAATAAAAGTAAATAAATACTGTTGATATTATGATTAATAATTTCAACAGTATTTACGTACATTATACATTAATTTTTTTAATAATAATTTCAACAGTATTTACTTTAAATAATACATATATTATTAATATTATTTTTCTTCATCATCATAGTTATAAAGTAATTTAAGCAAGTTACTACATTTAATACATCATAAGTGTTATTGAAAAATCACTAAGTACAATCGCTACTAGTAAAACCACCTGTTAACGCCAATAACGATGATTACACAGCTCTGAAATACTTTATTCTGATTGGTCAAAAAAAAAAAGCATGTTATTTTCAGATGTTTGGCACCATCTTGCTACCAAATAAAATAGTTAGGATCGTGTAGGCTGCATTGATATTTTTCTTTAAAGCTGCCAGTTTTAAGTTTAATTAAAGAGTTAGTAAATTACTGCTTAGATCAATGCTTTGTCTAAATGTTTACTTTTGTTGTCAGTTGCTGTGTTGGGCTGCTAATAAGCCTGTCAGCCTTTATTGACCGACTTAAAATATACATTATGCCTTACTCGGTTACTGAACTGAAAAGACTGTTATGTAATACTGTAATGCTAATTTAATATAAAAAGTGAATAAATTTATCTAAAATCTAGCAAATAGAATGTTGCCATGCTGCTTAAATGCAGTAATAGCAATTATTACATTAATATAACATTTATTGTAATTGAACGCAATTTAAAATGTAGATTAATTGTAAAATAAGGTGTATTGCATATGATGTCTTTTTTTATGTCTGTTTATTAAACGCTTAATTTTTTTTTACTATTAAACTCATGAAATAATTTGACCGTATAAGCGAAAAATACAAGTTAATGTATCATTCTCAGACCCACTTGTAATTCCTTTTTGTAATTGTAATTGTAATTTTTTTAAGCTCACACACAAAAACACACACACACACACACCTACTAAAATCAGGGCAATACCTTGTCATGAAATTTCTTCTGGAAGGTTGGGGCGAAGTCTGTGGCCATCTGTCCAATAGCATTGCAAGCAGCGTATCGAACCCTGGGGTGCTGAAGGGGTTAGGAATCAGTTTTTGCACTACAAACCCACAAAATAAACCCACAAACCCATCAGAGAGTTCTTACAGGATCCTGACAGAAGAGCAGAACAAAGCTGATGATTTCACTCAGAATGGCCTCCATCTGTTGATGACAGCCTTCACCAATTGCAGACAGAGCCATCAGACCGGCGTGCCGGTACTTCCAATCCGCTGCAGGAGACACCAGAGCCATTCTGAAGTGAGCAGATATTCACTGCACTTCTGGAAATGCTATATTAACAGATGCATTGACTCACGGTTCTGCAGCATCTGCATGATGTGCTGTTTGATCATGGGAAGGATGATCTTTCCTCCAAGGCCACATGCAATCCTGTCCAGAGCGCTCTCACCAGCAACGGCATTACTGAAAAGAGACCAGTTTAACACTTATATAAAACTGTAATTAACCCTCCTGTTGTCTTATTCTGTATATCATCTAATGATATTATATACTATAACTGTATTCTTTATACACAGTTCACCATTCGGGTCAAAAAGGAGCCGCCTTCACCAAACCACTAAAATAAAGCAGCTAAATTTAATTTTAATCTTCAAAACTATTTTGCATGGAGAAACAAGCTCATCTTCATCACAAATTCTGTGACTGTCTTGTTTTTTTCCTTATAAGAGTGGAGCTTTACATCAATGTTCAATCACTGGACAACACATTTTTGAATACAATAAGTGTATTTTCTAACGCCACAACTACCTGAATAAGTGTAAATAGTTTAGAGAGACTGTATTCAAGTTAAAGCAGCAGATTCTTATTGTGTGTTGAAGTGTGCCAGTAGTTTTTGTGATGTAAAAATAGATGTCGGGTCAAAATTGACAACTGTGTTACCCTAAATGTGTACAGCCTTCATTAAAGGACTCACCAATTTTCAAGATCAAAAAAAAATGTTTAGGTTTTTACTTCTGTTTAAATGGTGCCCAGGTCATGTTTTACCTGCAAGTCCACCTGAGGGTAAAGCTTTAACCAAACCAAGGAATTTCCAGCTACAATACCCTCACATTCAAGCACTTAATTTAGGGACACATTTCAAGTGAGCAAGGTTACATCATGTTACCTTGTAAGGCACCACATTAATGCATCAAACTATTATGGAAAAGCACTTTTTTGCATTGAATTTCAGATCTGTCACATGGCCAAAAATCTATTTCTTGCATTTCTGCTTAGCATTAATAATAATAATAATAATAATATTCAGTACATCCTATACTGTATTCTACTTCAATCAACTTGTGTCGATTTCATTGAAAACATGAGCCTAGGCTTCAAGATAAACGCATTCTTGCCTCACGGGTTTGTAAGCTAATAATAAAAAATAAACAGTGGCATCCCAGTTTAACCGACATGCATTTCACAGCAGCAAAACAGTTAATTACAGAGATAAAATGTAAACAAGCTTCCTGAGAAAACTAGATCCTGTAATAGAATATTTACAGTATGCTGATTACCCATTGTGCCAAAATACCCGAATCTGATTGGTCAGTTGGGTGCATATAGTTTAAGAGCATAAAACGGATTAGTACACATCACCCCAGAATGTACTTAATAATAATGCACATATTAAAAAGTCACCTGTCAAAATCGTCATCCTCCAGTTCATCAGCCATGGCCCACTCCTCGTCCTCCTCTAGATCCACCATCATACTCAACATCTGAGGCACTGAACACACATTCACTCAATATTACACAACTGCAATTAACTAGTATTAAGAAGCATTACCTAATTCTAAAAATAAGAGTGTTCTACCTTTATTAGAGTTTATTATTGCAAAAGTTATTTAAAGGGGGCGGGGCATGTCAGATACTAGAGAGCATTTGATTGGCCAGAAGATTAGATGAAAAATTGAAGCATGAGGTGACTTGAAGAAAAATTGTTGATCCATTTAGGTGGAAGTGACAAACTGCAAGCTTTTGGATGTTGATATCTTTCGTTGACAATTATGTCACTCTTTTGTAGCACACTAGCTTATAGATATCCTTAATCCTTATCGTTAGTGTTTTTACAAATAGAGCATGTGAGAGGATCTTAAAGTATTAAAAACTGATCACCCTTGAGTTTTACTAACATTAGGGCTAACTGCATAAAGTTTGTTTTATGCACAGCTCTGGAAATTACCCAAACATCCTTACAAGTTAAGTGTCTCACCGCTCTGAGCAACGATGTTAGTGTGTTTCCTCAGCATGGCAGCAGCAGTTTCAGACAGTGTGACGATGACTTCCAGAGCCAGCTGACGCTGCATGTTGGTGAGGTTTGTGTCTGCACACAGCTGGAGTTAAGAAAAACTCAATTAACATGACTGTAACGAACATTATTCTGCAATGAGCAAAAGCATGACATGGTTTGATGGTTGTATATCTTGGACATTAATAATCTTGCATTTAATCTTGAAAAGAAGTGCTTGATATGGTTAGTGATGGAGGACAGGGACCACGAGTATAGTTTGATACATGGAGGGGTCAAGTACTCAAATCATTGAGAAGCACTGATTTAGAGCATCATGGTTTGAATGCTCATGACATGTTTCTGCAACCGGGCTGTGGAAGCTGCATGGAAATGTCAACCACCATGCATTAAATTGCAGAGATCAATATGTGCCTGTCAAACACAACCTCAAGCATCAGCACAGACGAGCTGTCTTAAGGAACCACAAGGCACATGAGGTTTATAATGCAGGATTCATACGCTCAATATCAACAGTCTGCACATCATCTTACCTTCAGACTCAGCTGCAGAGTGGCTTCTAGGTTTGGTCTCAGGTATTTGGGGGCCGTGTCTGCAATCTCCACCAATGACTTCAGCACTGAGTCGTCACCACGGTAACAGGACTCATTCACTGCCTGATTGAAGAAAAGACCACATCATTGTAGTTCATATTCTTGTACCATTTAAAGGGAAAGTTCACTCAAAATTAATTTAACCTCCTTCAATTGACTTTAGAAGTTTGTTTTTTCTTCTGAAAACTAAAATATATTATTTTGTAAAAATAAAATAATATAAATAAAAACAGTGGAAACTGGTGACTATTGACAAACAAATTTGATCAGGATTCTATTAATATTATTATTTTTATTAATGTTTTAAAATTAAATTAGCACATTAATCACTTTCAAGGTGTATTTTCTAACTTTTCCAACACTTTACAAGTGACAAGTTACACATTTGCATACATAAACATTTATTTTATTTTTTAAAAGGCCGCAGATTAAAACAACAACAAGTAAAATTACAGGCAGATCATACTGCAGAGACTTGCTCAGACTTTAGAGTTTTCATTTTATGCAAAAACAGATTTATTCAAGTTTAAATAGTTAATTATAACTCATTGTCACATAAATTACTACAAAAGTACCAGTTTCAAGCACTTTATCCAAAATCTAAGCACTTTTCAATACTTGTAAACATTAAATTAAAATTCAAGCATTTTCAGGGATTTCCATCATGGTTGCAGGTTATCAAAATATCTTTTGTTTTAAACAGAAAACAAAAAGAAACTCAAATCTAAAGCAGAAGTTGGTGCTAAAATGTGCGTTCAGTAGCTCTTCACCTGCAGGATGCCAGGAAGAAGGTCTGAGAAGTGTTTCAGCAGGGCTGTGTTTCCCTCATTGGACAGGATGAAGGACGCAGCTGCACGTGCAGAGAGTGTTCGAATCTGAAACAAAAGAAATAAAAATAAAAAAAAAACGCGAGTCACTCTGGGCCACTTTATGGTTCAGCTATTCTGGGCAATTTGATATCCAATCAGAATGCATCATAGGTTAAATCTTTTTTTTGCCACATCAGGCTATTTCATGGCAAGGTAAATATAGATATAAACACTACAGAATAATATGCATCATGAGAAAGATCACCACAAACCAACTGCACTTATTGGGTGATACTGTAAACAATGTTTAGCATGTAATTAAAACCCTCAATTGAGTATTTAAGTTGTTTTTTTTACAGAAACGATGCCAAACACATCTGCATTTTTTTTAGATGAAGCGTAATCTATAAATTTCATTTCACAACTTCATTCATCCTAGTAGGAAACAATTCAAGTCACAAAAAAACATTTTTTCTTAAACATGTCGGTGGTCGAAGTGATTCCACCCAAATTTGTAAAATCGCTATATAAAATGTACTGAATTATTATTATTACTTCTGGTTATCAAATGTGTGTAAATGGCGAATAAAAGAGAGACCCTGACCTGTGGGTTTTCCTGGTCCTGCATGCACTGAACCAACATGCGCTTGATCACTTCCATGTAATGCTGCTGCTGATTGCCGAAGATGCCTGGGAAGTTCCTGTGCTCAGACACAAAAACAGATCATAAACAGTGATGTTACATTTCTCTTTCTGGACTCAACTTGCATGTTTGGTTCAGTTCAAATGAAAACTGTGATTTGTCTCGTAGTTCAAGTAAATCAAGTCTAAATGGTGTGACTGAAATAAGAATTCAACAAAGAAATGACACCCAAATAAACCAAGAACAGGGTATGTGTCCGCAATATTAAGCAGACTTGTTGACTCTGGTGACAGAGTTTGTCCACAAAGGCACACAAAACTGATTTAAGACACTTCTGAGACAATTTAATAAGGTCCAAAACTAATTAAAAGAGATCTTTGGTGATAACTAAGGGAATATTTGCTTACTACAATACGAGGGGGATCAGACCAACTAACTGAACAGCAAGTGTGAATTAGGGTTGCTACATTTTTCCTATTATTACGCTAGATAATTTCTCCCCTATTAGTATAAATTAGAATAACTTCTCTTCAGTGAATGTATTACTTCTTTTATTACTTAATCATTTGCACCTGTATATCTGTTCCTAACTGTACCTTCACTGTGACACCATTTACACCAGCCAAAGCATTTAAGCCCAATTCTCACAGTATTATATGAAGATCTTGTGATTTAGATATCAGTCACATCTGATTTTCATTTTACTGACTTATCTTCTAGATATGATATCAAAGCAACCTACTGTCCAGTTACATGAATAATAAAAAGATAAATAAATAAGAAGGTTCCTTCATGAATGTGGCTTCATATGCTGAACATCTACAATTTCTCTTTCTGTAAATTGTATAGTGACATATCATGACCATGCAAAATACATGCAAAAAACACTCTAAAGAAGCCTCCATTCACTGTGAAAATGGATCGCCACCAAATCCTGGTCAAAATCACAGATGCTGATTTGCACAAGACAGTTTTATTCTGTCTTAGTTTTATCACAGTACCTTCATGTTCAGCAATATATGGTAGATCACTTGCAGGAAAATTATTGCTTCACAAATTACAGACATGGCTAATTCACACTGGATGACAAAACCCTGCAATTAGTTTTATCTAGGGACCTCTAGTCATTTATTTATAATCCCAAGTGATTGGGTTTTCATTGAAGTATATCTCAGAGGTTTCAAACCCGTTCTTAATCAGGTATGGGGGAAGTAACTTCAAAACTGCAGAGTTCAAAAGTTCACACACCAGAAAATGTGCAGCGCTGCTTCTCGGAGGCCGACGTCTTGAGAGTTGACTGAATCGAACAGGAACTTGAGGACTTCTGGCCACTGATTGTTGCCGTCATCATCTAGAGATTAAGAGAAATTATTAGCTTAATTAGCCCAATTTGGTGCACACAAAAAAAACAGGCCTGCTGCACAAAGCTAAAGGAGGTTTTTACTCAGTTAAATTCATCTTTAGTTTAAGCAAACTCTGGAGTTTTCAGTCTCCGCAAGGTGGATTGGGTTTGAGTTGTCAGCATGATAATTTATGCTACACTGCTAACCTGCTCAAGATTTATTTTTTTCTAAATTGAATGAGTTGTATTGAATGAAATTTTAATTGAAAAATGTACATTTAAATACTTACATAGAAGTTGAGCACATTTATAAACCATTTTATACATAATAAAAAATGCTTTCAGCCATTTGTGAACCAACAATATTAATATCAGTTGTCACTGATTTAATAATATCACTCAATAAGTTGCCTTGTCAAACTTTTGCTGTATCAGCAGTGTTTATTTCTGCCTTATTAAAATAATTTATGATAATGATCTCTTAATATTCAGAGAAAAAAGAAATTAAAACCAAGCCTCTCAAATGTCGTGTGATTGGCTGTTTGAGCACGTGTCATACTTTCAGCTGCATGCAGTCCAGAGTTAATCACAAACTCTAGGTTGAACCCCAAGTTAACAGAAAACTTATGGTATATTGTGAAGCCACTGAATCCAATCTTAACCAGGTTGGATTTGTTTGGTTTTGTCAACAGAGTGTCTTTGTACAACAAGAGTGAACTAACCGATGAGATTGCGTGCGAGCTCTGCAGCAATATCACAGGTCTTCTTGCGGATGTTGGTGGAGGCTTCAGACTGGATTCCAGCAAGCAGCTCTGTCTTGATGGCCGTCTGGATGTCTACGGTCAGGTTGGGATAAACCTCCTCGAAAGATGAGGACAGCAGGCGGCGCAGCAGAACGGCTGCCATCTGCTTAACCTAAAACACACCAGAAAACATCGTCAGAAGAGCCTGGGACATCACTTCTGCAATTTCTGCTTTCTAAATGAAGCTGCATGTGAAGAGCTGCATTTAAGAAAAACAGGAAGATTAAACTGCAGAAGGCTTTGTTTACAAGTTGCAGCTTCCTGTTTAGGTAGAGATTCAGACTACAATGCATCCTTAGAGCTCGATTTACTTCTGTTACTTTATTTTTAAAAGGTACAATTCTCACTGTTAACAAATTATGGAAGGGCATCCGCTGTGTAAAACATTTGCTGGATAAGTTGGCGGTTCATTCCGCTGTGGTGACCCCAGATTAATAAAGGGACTAAGCCAAAAAGAAAATGAATGAAAGTTTTTCCAATATCATGCAGCCCTAGTTTAGTTATTGGGTAGGATTAGAGATGTCGAGTAATATCATGCAGAATATGCACTTTATAAACACTAATTAATAGCCAATATGTTAAAAAGAGTCAGGTCATAAGATAATTAATAGTAATTATGCTAAACAATCACAGTTAATAGTGATAATTGGCACTTTAAAGTGTTGCCAAACATTTTTGCATAAAGTTAAAGTTTACATAACTGGAGCACTGCATTGACCAATCAGCATTCAGAACCAAAAGCCATTCTTTTCTAGAACCTTGACACTTCAATCAGAATTACAAGGAACTAGTAAGTGTCCATTAAAGATGTTACTCTGTACATTACATTGTCAGAATTAAGAAAACAGAAGTGTGCACAAGGACTTTTGTAGGTATACCGTCGCACTCTAGTTTCACACATCTATAAATATCCGAGGGCAGAAGACCGAAGAGAGACAGTATGTGAAGAGCAGCCTTGAAATGCAGAGAGGACAACTAAACAATGCTATAATCAGCAGCATTGACTATATCCATGGCAACACTTGTACTAGATAATCAATATAAAATTATAAAGATAATAATCATAACGGTTTCTTAATCATGCATTAGCTGCATGATATTGGGGGACATTGCAATTGTTTTTCTGCGATAAGCATATCATTTTGCAAGATGACATAACTACTTGGAAAGAATTCAGCATTTTACATTGTGACGATTTTGTAGGGGAGTGAATCTGCATAAAACAAACACACAAGCATAAATTAATAAAATACAACAAAAGATAGAAATTAAGTAAGCAGTGTGTAAAAAAACATTTGAAGTGGATCAAACTTTAATCAAAGTTATCAAAACTATTTAACAACATCTGTTCTTGTCTTTGGACAATTTTAAAAAACTTTTATACATCAAAATGTTGTTTCCTGTAATGTAATGTGTATTTATATAGTGCATTTATCATGTATGGCCATACACCCAAAGCGCCTCACAATCATGAGGGGGGGGTCTTTCCACACCACCACTAATGTGCAGCATCCACTTGGATGATGCGACGGCAGCCACAGGACAACGGACACTGCACATCAGCTACTGGTGGAGTGGAGAGACAGCCAATTCAGTAGATGGTGATGATTGGGAGGCCATGATGGGTAAGGGCCGAGGGGGAATTTGGACAGGACACCAGGGCTACACCCCTGCTCTTTACAAGAAGTGCCATGGGATTTTTAATGACCACAGAGAGAGTCAGAACCTCGGTTTAACGTCTCATCCGAAAGACGGCGCTCACTGACAGTATAGCGTCCCCTTCACTATACTGGGTGCGTTAGGACTCACACAGACCGCAGGTTGAGCGCCCCCTGCTGGCCTCACTAACACCACTTTCAACAGCAACCTAGTTTTCCCATGTGGTCTCCCATCCAGGTACTGACCAGACTCAGCCCTGCTTAGCTTCAGTGAGTAACCAGTCTAGGGCTGCAGGGTGATATGGCTTTGGCTTCATTGGCTTCAAAGTAGTAGTAATTAGCATACAATATAATTACTATAAAAGTAAATAAATACAATTAATCTGTTAAAGCTACAAACATTCTAATTTCTAGAGCCCAAACATCTTAAATTTGCTTGCTATCTCTTTTGATAACTTTTTTTTTTAAATTGCTTTAATTGACGCTAATCTCAGAGGTTTCAACCCCATTCTGAATCAGGATATATATATATATATAGGGTATGTAAAATAATCTGTAATTAACCAGAAAACACGGTTCAGAACAATCCCAACTTGACACAAATTAACGCATTGCGATATCAATGCTGAAACAAAATAGTGTAGTCCTAACATGCATTTTACAAAAAAAAATGTAAAAAGCTTACAAATAACACTGATAAAAGTTGTATTATCATGTAGGTAGATTTGAATTATTTTTACAATTGATAGTCTAATTGTAAATGTATACAATACTGTAAAGTTTTTTTATTTTTTTTTATTTGCTTTATTATATTTTTTATCCATTTCTGTTGCAATTTAATTGTTTAATTTAACTTGTTAATTTATTTCGGCAGAAGAGTCACTATAGGGAATATATAATTTTATAAATAATATATATAATTTGTTATTTTTATTTTATTAATAAGATCTGTCAATTTGAACAATGATAAATTTCTAAAAGTCCTCCAGAATACACCTTTTTAAACATTTCCTGCATAAAACCAATCTCTAATATCATATAATAAAAAAAAATAAAAAAAACATACATTCTATCAAAATATGCTGTATAGTCAAAATATTCTTGCACAACTCTAACACACTAATGGGTTTTGCAGTCTAAATAGTCTCATCTTGAGCTATCACAGTACTTCCAGGAATCAAAACTCAACACCAGCATAAACAAGGTCAATCTGAATCTCTCTTCGCCCACTCACAGTCAGCACAACGCCTGTACTTTACCATTAACAACATCTCAATGACTGCGAGACACCAGCTGACCCACAGAGAGCAGCGATGAGGCTTAATGCACAGTGTAAACAAAGCACTTTCTGATATTTATACAGTTTAAAGAAGCACTGCATATAGTAGGGTACTGCACGATATAGACAATAATGTACATTGAAATATTTCTGCAATTTATACTGCAATGCTTCACTAGATAACTTTTTATAGCTCCATTTGGAAATAATTTCATCATTTTAGATTGCATATTTAGAGCATAAAATATAATAAACAAATGATGAGAATAGTTAAATACAGTAGAGCAACGGTACAAATTAAGCAGTCTAACTATAATCAGGCTTAGGAATAAAATAATAAAATGTACAATAAAGCTGTATTGTCTTTATTGTATAAAGGGCAGTCGTGGCCTGGTGGTTAGAGTGTTGGACTCGTGATCC
>CAIGQV010016298.1:10398458-10409541 GCA_903798115.1 Danio jaintianensis
CATCCTAGAAACCACTTGGGTGACCCTAGCAACTGTTAAGCAACTACTTATAACATGATACTGATTTAATAGCAACCACCTCACCCTAGCAACAAACTATCAACCGCTTGGGACACCCTAGCAACTGTCAATCATATTTATAAGGTTGTGAGTGGCCACTCCCTCACCATAGCAACTGCCTAGTAATGTGCTAACAATAATTTGAAACACCCTAGTAATGGACAACCAGCTAATTAAAACATTTTATAATTGTCTAGCAACTGCTGATAACATGCTTGTTACTGCCTAATAACCCCCTCACTCTAGAAACTGTTTAGTAATGTTCTAATAATCACTTGGAGCACCCTAGCAACTGCCAAGAACCCAGAACATGCTTTTGACTTGTTATCAACCACCTCACCCTAGCAACTACCAAGCAATGCCCCATTTAAAACACCTCTGGAACTGTCTTACAACTACCAATAACATTATTGTGACTGCCAAAAAATGCCATAGCTAGAGATGTGCAATATGACAATATACACCAGCCACTTTATTAGGTACACCTGTCCAACTGCTCATTAACGCAAATTTCTAATCAGCCAATCACATGGCAACAACTCAATGGATTTAGGCATGTAGACATGGTCAAGACGATCTGCTGCAGTTCAAAGCGAGCATCAGAATGGGGAAGAAAGGTGATTTAAGTGACTTTAAGCGTGGCATGGTTGTTGCTGCCAGACGGGCTGGTCTGAGTATTTCAGAAACTGCTGATCTACTGGGATTTTCACGCACAACCATCTCCAGGGTTTACAGAGAATGGTCCGAAGAAGAGAAAATATCCAGTTCTGTGGGCGCAAATGCCTCGTTGATGCCAGAGGTCAGAGGAGAATGGCCAGACTGGTTCCAGCTGATAGAAAGGCAACAGTAACTCAAATAAGCACTCGTTACAACCAAGGTCTGCAGAAGAGCATCTCTGAACACACAACACGTCCAACCTTGAGGCGGATGGGCTACAGCAGCAGAAGACCACACCGGGTGCCACTCCTGTCAGCTAAGAACAGGAAACTGAGGCTACAATTCACACAGACTCACCAAAATGGGACAATAGAAGATTGGAGAAACGTTGCCTGGTCTGATGAGTCTCGATTTCTGCTGCGACATTCGGATGGTTGGGTCAAAATTTGGCATCAACAACATGAAAGCATGGATCCATCCTGCCTTGTATCAACGGTTCAGGCTAATGGTGGTGGTTTAATGGTGTGGAGGATATTTTCTTGGCACACTTTGGGCCCATTAGTACCAATTGAGCATCGTGTCAACGCCACAGCCTACCAGAGTATTGTTGATGATCTTCTGATGGCTACTTCCAGCAGGATAACGCGCCATGTCATAAAGCGTGAATCATCTCCGACTGGTTTCTTGAACATGACAATGAGTTCACTGTGCTCAAATGGCCTCCACAGTCACCAGATCTCAATCCAATAGAGCACCTTTGGGATGTGGTGGAACGGGAGATTGGCATCATGGATGTACAGCCGACAAATCTGCAGCAACTGCGTGATGCTATTATGTCAATATGGAGCAAAATCTCTGAGGAATATTTCCAGTACCTTGTTGAATCTATGCCACGAAGGATTAAGGCAGTTCTGAAGGCAAAAGGGGGTCCAACCCGGTACTAGTAAGGTGTACCTAATAAAGTGGCCGGTGAGTGTATGTTGACTTAAATAGAATCAATTATGCCGTTTTTTTTAAAAGATGTAAATTAAGACTATGTCCATAGAGTGTGTGTGTGAAGTTTCAGCTCAAAATACCACAGAAATAATGTTTTCTAACTCTGAAACTGACCCTTTTAGGCTTTGACCCTAATTGTGGCATTTTGGTGACTGTCGCTTTAAATTCAAATTAGATTGTGCTCTTTTCAAAAGAGGGCGGAGCTACTAATGTAAGTCTGTCAGCATAGTGGCAGATTCAAAAACAAATTTTAATGTCCTATGATAATGAGGATGGTCAGTAGTGGGCGGGGCTTTCCCCCTCTGATGACACGTACAAAAGGAGAATGTCAATCAAAGTGTTTCTGCAGATAAAAAATACAATAAATACATTTAACACAACCTTTAAGAACACTTAAAACACACTAATAATTGTGTATCAATGCCCTATCAAGCACACTGCAACTAACAACAATCTGAAATCTACAAGCAACTACAGAGCAATAGATTTTACAAACTGCATAGCAACACCCTGGAAACCATCCAAAACTTCCCCAGCAGCCACATAGCAACACCCTGCAGCTGCAAAATGAATAAATAAGAGCAACAGCATACAAATGCACCATTCAGAAGAGAACATTCAGCAACAGCCGTTCTGCATTAACATCACTGACCTCTTCTTTACCAAAATAAATCAGAATCTAGTTAATAATTTCCTATATCTGAGTCGTGGTCTGGTGTACATGTGTCCTTCAGAGACGTCTTCAGCCCTCGTCCTCCAGAACAGAGGGGCTCGTGGGTATTATGTAAAGCGTGTGTAATGTACGTGGGTGCGTTTGGGAGAACAGGACTAAAAGGAGGGAGGGTATTTATGGATATATGTGGTGGTTATAATAAAAGAATTATTCCTAGCATCATGTTTTTCTGAGTCTGAGGTGTGCAGCTCAAATGCTGATCATTTCAGTTGTTTATACAGTATTATAAAACATTATAGTGTATATGCGTTTGTGCACATATGAAGGTCATTCTGCGCATACTGGAAATCCCAACATAGGCTCATTCTGAAAACGTAGCCCTGTATACATTTATGGAGATCGTGAATTATGTAGCCAGAGGTACGTATGGGGCGGTATAATCGTTCCTTTTCGCGCTACCAGCTGACCGTTTGTGGACAGCTTTCCCACTGTTACCAGTTTGTCCAGTGGCTCGCGATGTACGTCGGCAGACTTGAGACTCACCCTGTTATTTACTTGTTTATTTTATTTTTGGGCTTCTGTTTATGTCTTACCCGCTTTCTGGAACCGTTCTTTGCTGTACTCTAACAGCGTCATCGTGGTTAACTCCTCTCTGCGTCTCAAGTCCGTCCGCAGCGAGCCACTGGACAAACTGGTAACCGCGGAAAAGCCGTCCACGCGAAGGTAAGCGGTCAGCTGGTAAACGCGAAAAGATCATACCGCCCCGTAGAGTTCGTTTTAAAGACGAAATGCAGCCATACGTTCCTCTGGCTACATAATTCACAATCTCCAGAAATGTATATAAGGCTACGTTTTCAGAATGAGCCTGTGTTGATTAAAAATGTTCATAAAAGTCACTTTTTACAACTTTTGAAGGTTAAAAGTTACAGGAAGAAACATCATGACCCCATAATGCAATTCAAAAGCATAAACAAACACAAGCAAAAAAAACATGAATCACAAAATAAGAAAAACTGTTTATTTACGGATAATTTTACAGCGTACTTACTGCAGAAACAGCATGAGTAATAGTAGTAGCATCAAATTATGAACATAGAATAATGAATACTTATTAAAAAGAAAAGAATTATGAAAGAGCAGCAGCTCACTGATCTGATATGCATGAGGAGCTGGAGGAAACACAAGCTCAATAACATCTCATGTAGATTGTATCTCCAGATGGTGCACACCTCTGGATGCTTGTTAGATATGACAGATCAAAGTGTGTGTGTGTGTGTGTGTGTGTGTGTGTGTGTGTGTGTGTGTGTGCTGGAACCGATAAAGCACAAGGAGAATGAGGTGTGTAAACATCACTATGCCTGATGTGCGCTTCACAGAGGGTGGTCGTGGCATTTTATTTTTTCCACTTATAATGTTAGTCAAGGTTTCTGGCACCAATTCAGTTTTAACAACAATTTTCTGTCCTTTCTCTGACCCTTATATAGGCTACACCCTTGGTCACAGCCCAAAATTTAGCAACAACACGCAAGTAAGTAACCACTCA
Source organism: Danio jaintianensis (assembly GCA_903798115.1). NCBI lineage: Eukaryota > Metazoa > Chordata > Actinopteri > Cypriniformes > Danionidae > Danio > Danio jaintianensis. The sequence goes on from CAIGQV010016298.1 coordinate 10,402,388, forward strand.
ATAACACCCTAGCAACCACACAGTTGAACCATCCTTCAACTGCACAGCAACAAAGCAAACAACCACAATCATAGCAAAACCTTGGTAACCATCCTAAACATCTTACTAAATGTATAGCATTTATCCAGCATATGTTTTACACGGCAGATGCCCTTCCAGCTGCAACCCAGTACTGGGAAACAACCATACACACTCATTCACACACACACACTCATACAATACGGCCAATTTAGTTTATTCAATTCACCTATAGAGCATGTGTTTGGACTGTGGGGGAAATCGGAGCACCCGGAGGAAACCCACGCCAACACGAGGAGAACATGCAAACTCCACACAGAAACACCAACTATTTGTAAATAAAAAAATATATATAAACACTACCTGACAAAAGTCTTGTCGTGGATCCCAGTTGTAGGAGCAACAAATAATAACTTGACTTCTAGTTGATCATTTGTAAAAGTGGCAGAAGGTGGATTTTTCTGATGAATCATCTGTTGAACTGCATCCCAATCATCACAAACACTGCAGAAGTCCTACTGGAGCCCGCATGGAGCCAAGATTCTCACAGAAATCAGTCAAGTTTGGTGAAGGAAAAATCATGGTTTGGGGTTACATTCAGTATGGGGCGTGCGAGAGATCTGCAGAGTGGATGGCAACATCAACAGCCTGAGGTATCAAGACATTTGTGCTGCCCATTACATTACAAACCACAGGAGAGGGCAAATTCTTCAACAGTATAGCGCTCCTTCTCATACTTCAGCCTCCACATCAAAGTTCCTGAAAGCAAAGAAGGTCAAGGTGCTCCAGGATTGGCCAGCCCAGTCACCAGACATGAACATTATTGAGCACGTCTGGGGTAAGATGAAGGAGGAGGCATTGAAGATGAATCCAAAGAATCTTGATGAACTCTGGGAGTCCTGCAAGAACGCTTTCTTTGCCATTCCAGATGACTTTATTACTAAGTGATTTGAGTCATTGCAGAGATGTATGGATGCAGTCCTCCAAGCTCATGGGAGTCAGACACAATATTCATTCTTCTCCCACTGCACCATGACTTTATATTCTATACTGGACATTATTTCTGTTAAAGTGACAAGACTTTTGTCTAAGCAAAGTCAGACCTTACTGTCCTAATTAAATCATTCAAAATCAAGGCATGATCATATTTTATGGGCGACGCGGTGGCGCAGTGGGTAGCACGTTCGCCTCACAGCAAGAAGGTTGCTGGTTCGATCCTCGGCTGGGTCAGTTGGCATTTGTGTGTGGAGTTTGCATGTTCTCCCCGTGTTCGCGTGGGTTTCCTCTGGGTGCTCCGGTTTCCCCCACAAGTCCAAACACATGCGCTATAGGTGAATTGGGTAAGCTAAAATTGTCCGTAGTGTATGTGTGTGAATGTTTCCCAGTGTTGGGTTGCAGCTGGAAGGGCATCCGCTGCGTAAAACATATGCTGGATAAGTTGGCGGTTCATCCCGCTGTGACCCCAGATTAATAAAAGGGACTAAGCCGAAAAGAAAATGAATGAATGAATGGATCATAATTTATTTAAGTAAAATAAGCGTAATCTAGAGGCCTTTGCCTTTAATATAAGACACTTCTGATACCAAATGATCAACTAGAAGTTGATCAATATTTTGAAATATGTTGCATGTATGTATGTGAAATCCAAACATGAACTTATGTGTCATATATATATATAATTTGCCTATATTTCTATATTTCAAATTTATATATGGGGCAGTGGAGCATAGAAATAACCATTTATTTGTATTGCATTGATTTTTTTTGGAACTATAAATTTCCAAATTGAATGCATTGATTTTTGACTTCCCAAAGACCATAAATGTCCAGACGCATAGCATTAGTTCCATTGGTTGCTCCAGCAGCACCAGTTGACCGGTGTGTGTGTGAGAGCTGAAGATGCAGACAGGAGTGTGTTTGGAGCAGGATGAAGGACTCTGCAGGAGCAGCACTGAAAGCCTTCATCCAGAGCTTCCCGACAGAGAGACTCTCAGCATGAAGATCCTCTGTAAGCCTGGACTCTCACAGCTCTGCTATCACAAAACCACCAGCAGCTTCAGAGGATGATCCTGCATCTACATCATCCACATCTGCATCTTCATCAACATGCTGCTCTTTACAGGCTGAGCTTTGATCACATGACTGAGTTATCATTCGTTTGAAATGCTGAATAGTCTAGAACATTTCTCTTTTAAATTCCCCAATTGTTATCTGGAAGAAACAGTGGAGCTCTATTAGAGAGATGAAGATCTTTAATTAGGCGGCACGGTGGCCTCACAGCAAGAAGGTCACTGGTTCGAGTCCCAGCTGGGCCAGTTGGCATTTCTGTGTGGAGTTTGCATGTTCTCCCCGTGTTGGCGTGGGTTTCCTCCGGGTGCTCCGGTTTCCCCCACAGTCCAAACACATGCGCTATAGGTGAATTGAGTAAACAAAAAAATTGGCCTTAGTGTATGAGAGTGTATGGGTGTTTCCCAGTACTCTGTAGCGGCTGGAAGGGCATCCGCTGCATAATACATATGCACGGATGCCCTTCCAGCTGCAACCCATCACTGGGAAACATCCATACACACTCAGCAGACAATTTTAGCTTACCCAATTCACCTGTACTGCATGTCTTTGGACTTGTGGGGGAAACCGGAGCACCCGGAGGAAACCCACGCCAACACGGGGAGAACATGCAAACTCCACACACAAATGCCAACTGACCCAGCCGAGGCTCGAACCAGCGACCTTCTTGCTGTGAGGCGAACGTGCTACCCACTGCGCCACCGTAGCAATACTGCATATATGACATATTTATGTATGTGAAATCCAAACATGTACTTAGGTGTCACATTTGTAACTTGAAAATATTTCTATAGATCAAATTTCTATATGGGCAGTGGATCTACATATGTCAAACATATTTCTGTGTGTGCGTTCTCATGGCTTTCAGAAATGTGTTAAAATCTGTGTTTTTTGTTTAATTGCACATTTTACAAACTGCCTGAACAATGATCTTTTCATAGCATTTAAAGAGCTTCAAAAGCCACGGATGGAAACTTTAAACTCCTTCAGTGTGTGTTGAAGCTAATGGTCATAATTAGCTTGACAGCGTCCCAATAACACTCAGCCTTTAATGAAGCAGCAGCAGTGATGGATGTCTCACCTCCACCAGCAGAATCAGCAGGATTTTGGCCCTCGTTAGTGCACATAATGTCTTGTAAAGAGAATTCACTGCATGCGGATCCAATGTGGAGTCATGGGAAGGTGTTTCCAGATGTGACCAGCTGCTTTTTTCCTGAAAAAACAACTTGTTATAGTTTTACTTCCTACACAAACATTTCTACAGACCAATTATAAGAGTAGGGCCATCCGACCAATCAGAGCACAGCACTGCCATCCGACCAATCCCAACACAGTTTCAGAAAACTTTCACACATAAATGCTACTTGTTATGGCAGAAACAACACTTTCGGTGTGCTACTTAAATACATATTCAAAACATCTGCCAAATATTGGAGATTGCTATTTTTAAAAGACCATATACTTATTTTAATATTGTTGTTCCAGTAGTGAATATTGAGTAGGGGGTGGGGCTTTCTTTTTGAGCATCATTCAATCGCATAGATATTTACATTAGATGTCACCTATGCCTACCTGTTGTTGTCTATTGGAAGGAATGCGTCAATAGAGCCACCATTTTAGTACAGGGAAGCGCTCCTTTGAAATGAATGTGGGACCAAGGTGCAGTGGAGCACTGGCCATCCGGAGCCCAAGATATATACACATAAATCTATGATCGGGAGTTTTCCCGGTGGTCAGTATGCAAGTATTTTTTTTAATTGTGAAAATGATCATTTGACATCACTTTTCTACATCGATGGATACGTGACCGCACGGGCATTGCTGACAAAGAGCATGGGTTTGTGTGCATGGAAATGTATTATCCTCCCTACCTGTTAAATTTGATCTACTCCGTGCCCTAAACATACCCCCTCTTCCGCTTTCACTTCTAACAGAGGGAGCGATTGGTTTGTGAATGAATCTCCGTTACGAAGGATTTGTTTAAACCATTGATATCCCTGCGGTTCAATGTGCATATCCACCTTTCTGATCTAAATGGCATATACCATTTGTAATATTCAATAATTTAGGGTGGACAGTATGCACATTGAGGTGCTGGCACTGTTATGTTATTGGGCACCCTTCAAAAACTAGCCGTTACTTCACTCAGCCGACAATAATACAAGTTTCTGGCAGCGCAGCGTCTTGTTGTCATATTTCATTTATATTGTTCGCTGATTTTATTCAACAAAACTAGCATAAGCCTAGAATTTAGTGCAAGTTGGTGCTACTTTGCCTTTTGGTCAGTGCAGTGAGAGACTGTATTATCATCAATAACGTGTTTAGCACAAAAGTTCGTTAAAAATGAAACCTTACCTATGAAATGTTACGCCTTTATGTTTTGTTCGCTCATTACTACACCCGTACACAGCACAGAAGTCCAGCATCTTCAGACCGGCTTTAGTCTTGACTAAGTGCGGTTGAATGACTGTTGTCCTGGGAGCACTGTATCAATATGGCGGCGGTATTGACGCACGCTCAGGGTCCGTATGCGGTATCTAGTGTATATATCTATGATCATTCCCTCATAGCAAATTAACGGTAAGAGGGCGTGGTTAAGAACATTGTAACAGAAGCCGTCGACAAAGAAGGACTCGGAAGGGTCCATAGATATGTAAATATCTATGGGAAAAGTCAAACTTTGATTTAAGATGAAAACAAACATTTATTTTCAGTGGATTAACTTGCACGGATTCATTGTTTACCTAAAGAATAAGCACTATTAAATTAAACATTGTAAATTTTGACTTCTCACCGACTTACTTACCCTCACGGTATTCAGAAGAAACTATTTGAGTCTGTATCGCGCTCTGAGCTGTTCTTGAGACTCATTTCTGTGTGGGAGAATAAACTGACACGCTGAAGGGGTTTTGATAGAGAGCAAAGCCTCTGAACACACCGTATATCTGCACCTCCGTCTTTACACAGAGCGGTGATTTACCGTAAAGCGACGCGTCACTGCTGCCGTTACCGCGCGGTTGCCATGGCAGCGCGCGCCGTGGCTTCAGGCGCATCTTTGTCCTCCATAGAGCCGCTGTTTTATCTTTCCTGGTGTTGTTGATCACTGCAGGATCTCCGAGGAGGATGGAAGCTGATGCAGTGGGTGGTGTGAAATCTGCTGTCAAACCGCACTCATTCCAGCAGACAGAAGACTGCGCATAAAACACCGCTAACACTGCGCTCTCTGCAGCTCCGGACCAACGGCTATGTGAGGTAAACACACTCCAATGAAAATGTGTTAACGTTATACACATAAACATCACCTTTTTAAAGTACACGACACTATATACTGTAAAAGTATTACTTACATACGCTCCTCAACATCTCTGGACAAATGGATAATGTTTGGTAAATACACTTCAGTGAAACTGTATTAGGGCGACGCGGTGGCGCAGTGGGTAGCACGTTCGCCTCACAGCAAGAAGGTCGCTGGTTCGGTTGGCATTTCTGTGTGGAGTTTGCATGTTCTCCCCGTGTTCGCGTGGGTTTCCTCCGGGTGCTCCGGTTTCCCCCACAAGTCCAAAGACATGTGCTATAGGGGAATTGGGTAAGCTAAAATTGTCCGTAGTATATGTGTGTGAATGAGTGTGTATGGATGTTTCCCAGTGATGAGTTGCAGCTGGAAGGGCATCCGCTGCGTAAAACATATGCTGGATAAGTTGGCGGTTCATTCCGCTGTGGCGACCCCAGATTAACAAAGGGACTAAGCCGAAAAGAAAATGAATGAATGAAACTGTATTATACACATAAACATCACCTTTTTAAAGTACACGACACTATATACTGTACAAACTACTGCAGGTTAACTATATATACTGTATAAGTACATAGTTTTAAGTACATACGCTCTTCTGCAGCTCTGGACAGACGGCAAATAGCGATGTGAGGCAAATAAACTTCATTAAAACTGATTTATACACATAAACATCACCTTTTTTTAAAGTACACGACACTATATGCTGTATAAATGCAGGTTAACTATGTACTGTCCACCCTAGACAACTGTTGTAATTGACTAATGTAGTAATAATGTGCTGCTTTTGTAAAGCTGCTTTGCAATGATATTTAGAAAAGCGCTATAGCTACAAATAAACGTGTATTGAATTGAATAAGTACTCATTTATGTGTTATTCATACAATATAAATGTTTATTAATAAAGTGTAAAGCACTAAAGTAAACTTAAAGTGATATAAACATTATAAATAACTATATATACATTAAATAATAGTCAAATAAAATAAGTTACAGTTGAAGTACTAAAACTACAGTAATAAATTCAGAAACTGATAACAAATTTAACTGAAAATATAAATAAAAATGATATTGATTATAAACTATTACAAATAAAATACTGAAATAAATACTAAAACTGTAATAAAATAAAGCAAATATAAATAATTTTTAAAATAAAAAGGACAAAAGCACATCATTAATAAAAACTAAAAAATGAAAACTGAAAATACACAAATAAAAGCTAAATCAAAAGATGAATTAATATTCTAATTAATAATAATAAATTATTATAACCTTTTTATAATTACTATATATATAAACATTTAAATTATTTGATTATTTATAAGTTACAGCTGAAGTACTAAAAGTTTTAAAATTTACAGAATAAAATTATTTTGACTGAAAATAATATAAATAAAAATGATTTTGATCAGTTGTTAAGTCAATGATTATTTAAAAAAAAATTAATATTGACAATTGTAATAACAATATATCTAAATTAATGGCAAATAAAACAATTTAAATAAAAATAAGCAATTATAAATAATAAATAAAACAAAGCAATTAAAATAATTACAAAAAATATTACTTAAATTTAAAATTTTAAAAATATTACTTATTATTTAAAAAGCACATAACATCAATAAAAGCCAAAACTACAACCAAAAATTAATGTATTCAAATAAACTCAAAATATTAATAGTTTGTGTAATTATTCATTCATTTTCTTTTCGGCTTAGTCCCAATCAGGGGTCGCCACAGCGGAATGAACCGCCAACTTATCCAGCATATGTTT
>CAIGQV010016298.1:10425454-10448769 GCA_903798115.1 Danio jaintianensis
ATGTCATTGGCCCATGAACATTTCCTGCTTGTTATCAAACTATTTCATAGCTGTAACAAGAGGTAATTCAGTCATAACTTCATGTTAAAACAGCTATCATAACATGATCTATCAATATGTGGCTTATTCTGGATTCTCGGAAGCTACAGAAATTAAAAATGTAAAACAGGAAATGCGTTGGGACCATTGTTTTTGTTTACATCCCTCAAAATGGTCTATAGAATACAGAGTTTCCGTGCGGCAAAGTATGTAACTGTAACAGTAAGTATGTAACATTTTCCAGCCACTGATGTTGGCGGTGGCGCTTGGGTCGTTGTTTGATGATGGCGAAATGTATTGCTGGTACGAGGTTCCACTACCACATCACAGACAATATTGTAACAAATATTTCAATTTCAGTTCTGCTGTCATTGTTTTCCGGTAGGGACATCATATGCTTTATTTCATATTCCTTCCACTTTAAAATACGTAATGATCAATGAAGGCTTTTGTTGTGCTCTTCTGACACTTTGCCTAAATGATACTTGTCATTCTATAAAATGCATAGAAATTGTATATAATGTCTAGCAAAACTGATATTTCACACTTTGCCTAAAACCATCAGGCATTCTCTACATTTCCTAGGCATTCTATACAATACCGGGATTACACACATTGCCAGTAACACACACACACACACACACACACACACACACACACACACACACACACACACACACACACACACACACACATATATATATATATATAGAATTTTAATATATATTACATATTTTAATAAATGTATTTTTAGTGTTAAAGTTTTTTCTATTATTTTTAATCTTTTAAATATATTATTTTTAAAATGCATTTTTATCAATATAAAAAATATATATAATTATAATATTATTACTATATATTATTATTATTGCTTCTACTACTATTAAGAAAAGATTAAACGCTGCAATAGAATGTTTTTAATTATAATAAACTGAAAAAAGCTTCAAAGGTGTTATTACTATTATTATTATTTGTTTAAATGTATTTATTGAAATAATAATAATAATAATATTAATAATGAACAACATTGGGAAGGTGCCATAAAAACAAAGCAAAGAGTAAAAAAATGAAAAATAATAGAAAAAAATATAGTTTAAATGAATAGATCTGTCAGAGATCCACATTTATAATTATAATAAGGATCATAAAACACCCAGCACTGATATGAATCTGTAAAATGATTCATTCAATGAATCAACTTTCAAAAAGACTCACCGTTCACCCCCTACTGCTCAAATAATGTAGTTCATTCATTCATTAATTTTCCTTCGGCTTAGTCTCTCTTGTAGGTCGCCACAGCAGAATGAACCGCCAACTATTACAGCATATGTTTTATGCAGCGGATGCCCTTCCAGCCGCAACCCAGTACTGGGAAACACCCATACACTCTCTCATTTACACACACACTCATACACTACGGCCAATTTAGTTTATTTAATTCACCTATAGCGCATGTGTTTGGTTCACCCGGAGGAAACCCACGCCAACACGGGGAGAACATGCAAACTCCACACAGAAATGCCAACTGACCCAGCCGGGACTCGAACCAGCGACCTTCTTGCTGTGAGGCGACAGTGCTAACCACCTCGCCACCTGGTTGCCAGAAATAATGTAGTCTACAGAATAAAAAACACAGAACGAATCTTTTGAGTGAACAAGGATTCGAATCACTGTAATAAATCATAAACAAGGGCATAATTGTGTTTTTGTGGATGAACTATTACTTTAAAACACCTCTGTAAATGAAAAGAGCAAATGACAAAAGCAACAAAGGGGTCGATCTATAAATGAAATGAGACTCGAACACAACAAAGAATCCCTGAGCTCATGAAAATGCTGGAGTTAAATCAAATAAAATGTGGAAAAGCATCAAACCAGAGCAATTTTCAAGTCATGCAACATTGATAAAGGCCTCCGAGAGCAGAGAAACACAGATGAAGACGGATGAGCTGAAGTCAGTCTTTATCTTCAGAAGCTCAACACAAAGCCTGAGTCTTATAAACATCAATAGAGCTTTAGTCAGACCACAAACAACACTGCATTAAATCAGCATACATTCTGTTAGGTTTCATATGCAATCCACAGGTACAGCTGAATCTGAATTATTCGCCCCCCTGTATATTTTTCCCCCAATTTCTGTTTAACAGAGTGAAGATTTTTGTTCAACACATTTCTAAACATAATAGTTTTAATAAGTCATTTCTAATAACTGATTTCTTTTATCTTTGTCATGATGACAGCACATAATATTTGACTAGATATTCTTCAAGACACTAGTATTCAGCTTAATGTGACATTTAAAGGCTTAACTAGGTTAATTAGGGTAAAGTTAGGTTAATTAGGCAAGTCATTGTATAACAGTGGTTTGTTCTGGAGACAATCCAAAACTAATATTGCTTAAGGGGGCGAATAATATTGACCTTAAAATGGGTTTAAAAAAATTAATAACTGCTTTTATTCTAGCCGAAATAAAACAAATAAGACTTTCTCCAGAAGGAAAAATATTATAGGAAATACTGTGAAAAATTCCTGAATCTGTTCAACATCATTTGGGAAATATTAGAAAAAGAGAAATTCATAGGAGGGCGAATAATTTTGACTTCAAGTGTGAGTCAGCAATACACTTTTAACATGACAAAAATTAATATGAGTATTTATATGTAATAAATATGTATATTTGTATTGATTAAAGCTGTTTCAATGCTGATAATGATAGTTCCTGTAAATATTCATATATATAAAACGCACAGACATTTATAATTACATAAATTATACATATAGATTATATTTATTTATTATAAAATGTATTATTTATTATATTTATAATTTAAAACATATTAAACAACAATCGAAATGTATTAAATAATTATACAGTATTAATTTCAGTAGACAAAAATATCTGTTATATTAAATAATAAAAATAAATGTATGTTTATCCAGCAAATACACATTTAAACAGTTTAAAAGTGAAGGTATATTCATTTATCATTATCAAGTTAAATCAAGAATTCAGAAAAAATACAAATATCAAAATAGGACGTTTTCAACACTAATAAGAATATAATTATACATTTGCAAAAATTATTAATATAAATATGATTTATAATATTATATTATCATGTATTAGCATATATTTATATTTATAAAATGTAAATTTTATAAAAACAAAATTTACATAATGTCCAACTTGTGAATTATTATCATAAAAGTGGTTTAAATAATAATTAAATATTATTATTTATTTACATTTTTTGTAATTTTTTTTTTATTAATTTAATATTTTTTTTATTAATTTTTAACTTAACTAACTTGATTTATTTCTTTATGCACAAAAGGATGCATGAAACTGATACATTAAAGCGAAATTAAAATGAATGACTTAATGAATGTCTTAATGAGCAGAAGAGACATCATTTAAAAACTAAATACAACATTAATAATGCAATAAAACAATATCCAAATGCAATATACTGTACATGTAGGTCTGCATGGAGAATATCATCATTTCTCAAAGGAGAGATCAGTACACATAATTTGATTAAGCATTTAGACACTAATTAGTATCATTTTAACACACTTCCCAGTATGTAAATGCTTCTCGGAGAATTGCACAGACTATGTGAAAGTGCACAGACTGTGTGTGTGGGACGCGTCGAGTGTATGTGTGTGTGTGTGTGTGTGAAACACCTGCTGCAGCTAAATTGAATATGTGTGTGTTTTAATCTAAATTGATTAGAGAGTGTTTAGCATGAGACGTGAAGCCGCGGATGGACGGCACTAATGCACTTGTGATGTTTCTTTGGCTTCCAGCAGCAGCAGCACAATCTCATTTATATTTCGGTGAGTGTGCAAATGTGAGCTGTAGTTTTGATCCGCTGTCTCAGCATGAATCTACCTGCTTCTTAAAGCAGATTAACAAACTGTGCCAGAGCTTTACACACATTCTGCTGCTTCTGCCTTAAAATGCTGCCAATTCAATTCATAATGCCAGAGATAAAACTCAATATATACAGTTGAAGTCAGAACTATTCGCCCTCCTGTGAATTTCTTTTCTAATATTTCCCAAATGATGTTGAACAGATTCAGGAATTTTTCACAGTATGTCTGATAATATTTTTTCTTCTGGAGAAAGTCTGATTTGTTTTATTTCGGCTAGAATAAAAGCAGTTCTTAATTTGTTTTAAAGCATTTTAAGGTCAATTTTATTAGCCCTCTTAAGCAATATTAGTTTTGGATTGTCTCCAGGACAAACCACTGTTATACAATGACTTGCCTAATTACCCTAACTTTACCCTAATTAACCTAGTGAAGCCTTTAAATGTCACTTTAAGCTGAATACTAGTATCTTGAAGAATATCTAGTCTAATATTATGTGCTGTCATCATGGCAAAGATAAAATAATCAGTTATTAGAAATGAGTTATTAAAACTATTGGGCTCTATTTTAACGATCTAGGTGCAGAGTCTGGAGTGCGTGTCCGAATTCACTTTTGCTATTTAAAGGACGGTAAAATGCGCTCTGTGCACTGGCGCATGGTCTAACAGGGTTGTGCTTATTCTCTTAATGAGTTATGGGTGTGTTTTGAGCATAACGTGCATTAAACCAATCAGAGTCTCATCTCCCATTCCCTTTAAGAGTCAGTTGTGTCATGCCATAAACAGAGCATCTGCAGTGCGAGGATGAAGAACGAGCCTCCTCCATTCGACCTCTTTACTTTCTCTTTACTTTACTCCTTTACTTTCGTGGAGTAAGGAAACAGTGTTGTACTCACTCCACTGAAGACATCCGTTAGCCGACATATTTAATTTCATTTGTTAAGCGCAAATATTTGTTTCAAAACTATTTCTAAATTCAGTTCTAGTTTCCAGCAAACGAATAAATGAACAATAATAACGAAGTGTGCTCAAAAAACTATAATTATTATATAGTTGCACTGTATATCCAAACACACGTCCTGTTGTTATGCCCCATATGGTGATGCAGATGTCTCTTAAAACCGACAGGTAGAAAAATCTAGTTTTTATTAAAACATACAATATAATATAATATATTCATTCATTCATTTTCTTTTCGGCTTAGTCCCTTTATTATTTTGGGGTCACCACAGCGGAATGAACCGGCAACTTATCCAGCATATGTTTTACACAGCGGATGCCCTTCCAGCTGCAACCCATCACTGGGAAACACCCATACACTCTCATACACTACGGACAATTTAGCTTACCCTATTCACCTATAGCGCATGTGTTTGGACTTGTGGGGGAAACCGGAGCACCCGGAGGAAACCCACGCCAACACGGGGAGAACATGCAAACTCCACACAGAAATGCCAACTGACCCAGCCGAGGCTCGAACCAGTGACCTTCTTGCTGTGAGGCGAATGTACTACCCACTGCGCCACCGTGATGCCCATAATATAACATAATATAATATAAATATGCATATAATAAATAATAATAAATATAATAAATAATGCATATTATGCATATAATAAATAATACTGCTAATAATAATAACATTATACAAATGCAAATTGTCATGAATAACCTGAAAAAGTCCCCCGAGGTGAAGAAGGCATGGAGGCAGTGGTTTTTATATTTATAGACAATAATAATTCTTTTTACATTTTAATCCTTTCATTTTTTATTTTTCATATGTAAAGATGTTTGTGTATTGCTGTACATCCTGTGTATATTAAGCACTGTGTAAGCGTTTGGACCTGCATAGGCGCATAACTAATGCGCTCTGTGCTGGACTTTAGAGCAGCTTTTAGTTAATCAATGGCGCGGCCTATTTCAGTTCCTCAAAATAGCAACGTGCCAGCAATGTGCCTTAACACACCTCCTTTTCAGACCAGCACGCCCATGAGTCCACAAAGTGGCGCAAATGGATTTGCTATTTGGCGGAAAACGTGAAATTTACTGTTGCGCTGGTCTGGTGCAACAAATAGCAACAAATCGCGTCATACATGTCTTGCGCCTTATTGCGTCGAGTGTATGATAGGGCGCTATATGTTACAATTCTGAGTTATATGTAACAATTCCGAGATTATGTCTGCAGTTCTGAGTTTATATCTCGCAGTTTTGAGTTAAATGTAACAATACTGAGCTTATATGTAACAATCCTGAGCTTACATCTTACAATTCTGACATTATATCTCACAATTGAGAGTACAGAGTATATCTCTTCTATTGTATTTTTTCTATATATTTCTTCAGGTAGTGCAATATGTAAACATTAGTGTTGTCTTATTGAGTCCTTGTTATATGGCATGTTTACAGTATAAAGGCTGGTTTATACTTTTGCGTCGAGTGATCTCCGTGACCCACAGCGCTTGCCTTGCGTGTAGTCGTGCATTTACACTTCTGCGTGCTGTTTGTGTTGCTCTGCAATAACACTTCCGAAATGCTAGCTGGCAGTGAGGTTTTTATGTTCCTCTTTGTCGAGTTTCTTTGTGGGTGTTTTATTTTTTCTAAACGCTACCTTAATGTACAAATAGCTAAAACTCACTCATTCAGAGGCGGGAACCGGCAGACGTGCAACAACTTTAATCATAAGGTAAACACAAAACAAACGTTTCCATCTGGAGCTCCTTCACGGGACTCCACACTTGTAAACACTCGCTCCATCGGGCTTGTGGCTCTCAGCACTGCCCACACTCGTCACCGCTACCAAGCCGACCAATCACAGAGCTTGCACTACACGTTGTTGCAATGTGTAGTTACATTTTTTGAGAGGTGCGCGTCGGCGTCAGCCACGGCGAGGACTATGCGATCGCACACAGGCTGCGGCAGAGCATACGCGTGCGCTTCACGCAGAAGTATAAATCAGCCTTAAGAAAGTGTCTGGTGCATATGGAGAGGACGTGTGTAACGCACTGTATGTGGAAAATAAGGTATTTTTTAAACCCTAAACTGCATGAGCACATCACATTACAGCAAATACACAAAATAATCTCTTTACCAACATGCTATAACCCCTTTACTACACATGTTACAAAATACTTATAGGCATAAAGAAAACTGTCATATTACTGCATGCAAAACTCACAACGCTGTCAGGGAATTGAGCTCTGTGTCATGATTTGCTTACTGTGGTAAAGTGGCCATTTACTGTGACATCACATGAATAAATAAAGCTCTTTGCTAGCACCACTGTTCACAATGATATCATCACACAATACTCCAGGGTGCTCCTGATATTAAAATGCACGGTTTACTGTATTTCTCACGACACATCTGAATAGATGGCAAATGTCAAAAGACAATGTGGGAAAAAGTGCATAAATAAGAGCTTTTAAAAGCGTTTCTGGTTGAGGATCTGACAGGATAATTCAGGCCTTTCAGGTTGCACCGCTGAATCTTTTGTCTCTGCGTGGCGTTTAATTGTTTCTGTAGGTCGGGTTTATGAAGGCAGTGTGTTCAGAGCTCTTTTAGGAGTTAGTGTGGAAAAAAAAACACAAACAATGCAGCATCTGTTTCTAGGCCTTTTTTATTATGAAATTATGGAACGATTATAATAGACGCGGCCTCCCATTGGACATTATTAACACACGCTGCTGTTTGACTCCACACTCACTCAAGTGTTTCCATCTTGGAAAACCTCGGAAAGTTTTGTATTTATGGATTTATTTGATGGATTTTTTTCTAGTTAGGTGATTTAAATCTTGCTTAGCGCTTTTTCTTTACATACAGCCGGGAAAATATGCATTAACATGTCACCATTTTTCTCAGAAAACATATTTCTAAAGGTGCTGTTGACTTAAAATGTTCCCCGGATGTTGGTAACAACCAAAGAAATCCATATATGCAAAGAAAACAAATCTAATTAGTTTACTATTGAATTTATGTGTAATAAAATGAAATGACGCAGGAAAAAAGTATTGAACACATGAAGAAAGGGAGGTGTAGTTCGGCAGTGAAAGCCCAGACAGCAGCTGAAATCTCTCAGTAGTTCTTCAGCAACCCTCTGCCCTTCCTCAGTGTAAATGAATATCTGCCGCTTCAGTCCAACATCTACATTAGCAGATGATGAAGATGAAACCATTTCAGCAAGACAATAGCTACGTTTCCATCCACCTATTGTTATGCGCATTTTGGAGATGCGCATAAAAATTTGGTTGATGGAAACGCTAAGATGCGCATAAATTTTGAAAATGCGCATAAAAAATGTATGCGCATAACTGAATAGGATAAACTTTTGATTCGCTAAGAAAAGATGCGCATAAACTACGATGGAAACACTTTTACCGAACAAATTCCAGTATGCGCATTAAAAAAAGGTCATGTGCTTTGGTTATAAGAGATCATGTGATGATAAAAATGTGTGTAAATGGACAAACAGCAGGCTGACCACATTGTAAAACATCTGAAATGTTGTTTTGGTCATTCTAAAACGCCTTAAGCATTTCAGTATTAGTGTTATTATATTATTAATGACCTCCAGAATTGTTAAGAGCGTCTGTGCTCCGCGTCTCACGCCTTCAAACGCCACCACGCGTTCACTGCGTGTCAGCATTGCCTTCTGAGGTGCAAGTCATTTATTAAATGAAGAAAAGATTCACGCAGCTTCTCCTACCTCAGCAAATTCCGTTTTTACTGTTGATATTTGGCGCCATTTAATCAGGAAGTGACGATTTTGTTCTCTTTGACTCGTTGGATAGAAACGCTGCTTTATTCGCACATCTTTTATGCGATATTCCAGTTTTGCGCATAAAGTTAATTCGCATTTTTGGATGGAAACATAGCTATTGATCCAAAACACAGCTGACGAAACTCTCAGATGCTTTCAGAGAAAGAAAATCAAGCTGTAGAATGGCCCAGCCAATCACCTGACTCCAATCCAATATCCAAAATACAAAATAAAGCTTAGATTTGATAGACGAGACCCACAGAACCATCAAGATTTTGACACTCTGTTAAAGTCTGTGAGAAACTCACACCTGAGCAATGCATGTGACTTCATTCTCCATATGTCTTTAAGCTGCAGCACCAAAAAAAGCAGTACTTTCTCTTTCTGTCATTTCATTGTTATTACACAGAACATTTTCAGATTGTTTTGGTTTATGTTTATGTTTGTATTGTTTGGGTTTTTACCAAAATCTGGTTCAATTCCATGTCAAAAGCTCCTTTAGAAATATTATTCCCTGGAAAAAACATGACAATGTGTTCAATACTTATTTCTCTCGCTGTACATGAGTATTTTTCATCTAATAACACGTGTTTATTTGATATGGAATTAACTTTTATGCCCCCAAATTATTAGTTTTTAAAAATGTTCTCACTCTGAAAGTTCAGCTCATTTAGAGAAGGAAAACTACCTGCTTTTGAGATTGAGTGTAATGTGGTAATCATGGTAAAACTAAGATCATTCTGTGTACAACAATTCATAACCATATCATTATAACATTTACAAACCAAGTATTGTGGTAGTAGCCTGGTAAAATGATGGTATCAACTGTTAATATCATGATGCTTCAATATTTACCATGGTACACGTCCACAAATGCGGTAATACATTATTTATTTTAAGTTTGTTGCTTTCATCACACACTTACAGCATGGTATTTTACTGTTCACCGTGGTATAAGAGCAAAGTACCAACTTACTGTACATTTCACTATAGCAGTGTGATGGTAAAATACCATACTACCATAAAAGAATTTACCATAGTAATGTTAGTTGGTACTTTGGTCTAGTACAATGGTGTTAGTGTTTGATACTGTCAATTTACCATGGTACAATCTGTATGATTCATTAAAAAAACATTTTACCATGTTTTGGGACAT
Organism: Danio jaintianensis; assembly: GCA_903798115.1. NCBI lineage: Eukaryota > Metazoa > Chordata > Actinopteri > Cypriniformes > Danionidae > Danio > Danio jaintianensis. The sequence continues at coordinate 10,435,281 of CAIGQV010016298.1, forward strand.
GGTAAATATAGAAGTACCATGATATTAAAAACATGTTGGTGTCATAGAAAGTTATGGTGTTCATAATATGTCTATGCTGCTAAAATGATGTTAACATGGTGAACATTTAAGTTGGTAATACCACGTTTTTGGACATGTACCATGGTAAATTTCAAAGTTCTGTGATGCTAGTATGCTTTTTTATTATGCATTGCTATAGTGAAACCTCCAGAAATGTAAGTTGGTAGGTACTTTGGTCTTGTACAATGGTGTTAGTGTGGGATACTGTAATTTTACCATAGTACAATCTTTAGGATTACTTAAAAAACATTTTACCATGTCTTGGGACATGATAAATATAGAAGTACCATGGTATTAAAAACATATTGGTACCATAGAAAGTTATGATGTCATAAGGAAAGCTCATAATATGTTTATGCTGCTAAAATGATGGTAACACGATGAACATTTACGTTGGTAATACCATGTTTCTGGACATCTACCAAGGTAAATTTCAAAGTTCTGTGATGCTAGTATGCTATTTTACCATGCACTGCTATAGTAAAACCTCCAGAAATGTAGATTGGTTGGTACTTTGGTCTTGTACCATAGTGTTAGTGTGGGATACTGTAGTTTTACTATGATACAAGCTGTAAAATTAAGTAAAACGAACAAACAAACATATTACCATGTTTTGGACATGTACTATGGTAAATACTAAAGTGTCATGGAAAGTTATGGTGTCATAAGGAATAAGTCTATAATATGTTCATCCTGCTAAAATTATGGTAACACAATGGACATTTGAGTAGGCAATACCATGTTTTTGGACATTTACCATGGTACATTTCAACCATTGCACTGCAAGTGGGTATTTTGGTCTTGTACTATGGTGTTAGTGTATGATACTGTCATTTTACCACGGTACATACTGTAAGATTAAGCTGAAAGCAACAAACTAAAAGATTTGACATTTACCATGGTAAATGTCCATTGGTCCTTTGCATGTGGTGCCATGGAAAGTTATGATGTGTTAAGCAATAAATCCATATTATATTCATCCTGCTAAAATGATGGTAACACAATGGAAATTTGAGTACGAAATACCATGTTTTTTGACATTTACCAGAGTAAATTTCCAAACAACATCCAGAAATGTAATTGGGTATTTTGGCCTTGTACCATGGTATTAGTGTATGATATTGTGATTTTACCATGGTACATTCTGTAAGATTGAGTCGAAAGCAACAAACTAAAAAAACTGACATTTACCATGGTAAATTTCCAAGTTTTGTGATAGTAGTATGCTATTTTACCATCGCTAAGCTAAAATAAAACATCCAGAAATGTAAGTGGGTATTTTGGTCTTGTACCATGGTGTTAGTGTATGATACTGTCATTTTACCATGGTACATTCTGTAAGATTGAGATGAAAGCAACAAACTAAAAAGCACGTATTACCCCATTTTAAGACATTTACCATGGTAAATTTCCAAGTTTTGTGATAGTAGTATGCTATTTTACCATCGCACAGCTACAGTAAAGCATCAAGAAATATAAGTGGGTATTTTGGTCTTGTACAAAAGTGATAGTGTATAATACTGTCATTTTACCATGGTACACTCTGAAAGTTTGTGATTAAATCTTTTATGGATGTGTACCAAATACTGAAGTACCATGACATGAGAAAAACCCGGTGGTGCAATGGAAAGTTATGATGTAGTAAGGGGTAGGTCCATAATACGTTCATCCTGGTAAAATGATGGTAACACAATTGAAATTTGAGTTGGCAATACTAACTACCATGGAAAATCTCCAACCATCGCACTGCTAAAATGTCCAGAACTGTAAGAAACAATGGTGATGGTGTATGATACTGTAATTTTACCATGATACAATCTGTAAAAATTAACCAATTAAACAAAATCCTTTTACCATGGTACAGTCTGTAAGTTTGAGATGTTTATGGACGTCCAGTACCAAATACTGAAGTACCACGACATGAAAAAAGCACGGTGGTGCCATTGAAACTTATGGTTTCGTAAGAGACAAGTCCTGCTAAAACGATAATAACACAATAGGCTAGCGGTTCCACAAAGATCTTACCTCTTGACCCGGATGATCTGATCCCGCATGGGCTTGATGTCCTGGAAGCTCTGCTGGTTGACCAGGCTGTAGACCAGGATGAAGCCCTGCCCGTTCTTGATGTAGAGATCCCGCATGGACGCGAACTGCTCGGTGCCGGCCGTGTCCAGGATCTCCAGCACCGACGGCGACGAGTCCACCTCGATCTCCTTGCGGTAGAAGTCTTCGATGGTCGGGTCGTACTTCTCGATGAAGGTCCCGGTCACGAACTGCACGGTGAGTGCAGATTTGCCGACCCCTCCGCTGCCGAGCACCACCACCTTATACTCGCGCATTGCGCCGCGAGCGGATCCGACGAGACGCGCGCGTTGTGGAGCCCAGCTAACAGCGGTCTGACTCGCCTTGAATACTGCAGAAGTGGAGCAGACGCGGAGCCATGGCTGACCGTATTACAACACTCACCACAGAGACAAATAACACAGGCGCACAAAGAGCCAATGCGCGGACTTCATGGCATCTGCAAGCGCCTATTAGAGCCAGACATCTGCTTGAAGAAACAACCTCTAAAAACGCGGTGTGCGAGCATGTTCAGCTTGATAAAACGCGTAAAGATGAGCATTACGCGTCACGTCAGCGCGTAATTTGGAGAGCTTTAAGGATACTGCTGCATTCCTGAATAGGAGATGCACGCTATTCTGCATCTTCCAGCATCCTCAACCGCCATACTCTCGGGTGGAGACCTTCTGAAGCCACGGATCACACATACTGGATAGTTTTGCTGCGGGATTGATGGATTGCGCGTTCAATGGTCGCGGAGGAGCGCTGTAAGCCACGCCTGCTGCTCTAAATAAGGCAATGTTGAGCGTTGTGGGCGGGACTTCCGCTTTTTGCATCGGCCACGCGACCAATGAGAGGCGGTGCCAGAGTGCGTGTCAATAAACGATGCTGGGATGCTGTTCCTATGGCAACAGCGCGTCGCCTGCATCAGCACCTGAAATAGAAAGCAACAGGGATGCGGCCATTGTGTGCACTGATGGAGGCTGTAAGTCTGCATCACTTTAATCTGCAGTGCTTCTTTCAATACTGGAGATCAGATCTTGTGGCTCAGCTTGCTAGAAAGTCAACACTACATCTGTCGGTTTGTACATGAAACATGTTGCTCGAGCAGCGCCGTCTTTGTTATCCAACACAAAGACATTCAAACATTTCTGCAGCACATCCTTATGTAATCTACAGCCATACACAGATGAGTGTGTGTTATGCAGTGCTTCTTACCTCTTAAATTATCCATCTCCACATGCCGAGGTCTGCAGGTTTCATTAGAGAGTGACAGCAGACGTGAATCTGGCTTGAGTTACATCAGTGGTAAATCATATCTATTATGCATCAGCAGTTCACTGGGTACAAATACACACACACACACACACACACACACACACACGGTTTTGTAAGATTGTCATAATAAATGCACATGAATAATGTTACATCCAAGGATATATTATTCAGCCCAAAATGAAAAATCGGTAACACTTTAGGTCACAATTCACACTATTAATAAACCATTAACTAACACTACTAGCTTAATAAACTACTAATTAGCTGTTTATTAATAGTAAGCTGGGTTTGGGTAGGATTAGGGATGCGGAATAAGATCATACTCTATGACAGGGATTCAAATTCAGTCAAATTTGAGACTTTTTAAGATCATGAAGAATTAAATTTTAGACTAGACGGTGACACAGTGGCTCAGTGGTTAGCACTGTGGCCTCACAGAAAGAAGGTCGCTGGTTTGAATCCCGGCTGGGTCAGTTGTCATTTCTGTGTGGAGTTTGCATGTTCTCCCCGTGTTGGCGTGGGTTTCCTCCGGGTGCTCCGGTTTCCCCCACAGTCCAAACACATGCGCTACAGGGGAACTGAATAAACTAAATTGGCCGGAGTGTATGAGAGTGTGTGAATGAGTGTGTATGGGTGTTTCCCAGTGATGGGTTGCAGCTGGAAGGTCATCCGCTGTGTAAAACATATGCTGGATAAATTGGCAGTTCATTCCGCTGTGGTGACCCCTGATGAATAAAGGGACTAAGCCGAAGGAAATTAATGAATGAATCGGGCTAGACGCTAAGGACTTTTTTAATGGCCCAGCAGAAAAAAAATCTAATTAGTCATTTCTTAGCCACATATTTTAAATAATGTGTCAAAACAAGCAGACCTTAGTTGTATACATCAATTTTTGTTCAACATAACTTAAAAAAAACTAAATGTATGCACAACAGACTAATATTAGTTATGAATAGTTTTGCTAAAAGTTTTATTGAGATGTGTTGTTGGTGACTGGATGTGTTTTTGATCGATTGGGTAGCTTTACATAAACAAAGAGGTGACATGGTGGCTCAGTGGTTAGCACTGTGGCCTCACAGCAAGAAGATCGCTGGTTTGAGTCCCGGCTGGGTCAGTTGGCATTTCTGTGTGGAGTTTGTATGTTCTCCCCGTGTTGTGGGTTTCCTCCGGGTGCTCCGGTTTCCCCCACAGTCCAAACACATGCGCTATAGGTGAATTGAATAAACTAAATTGGCTGTAGTGTATGAGTGTGTGTGTGTTTCCCAGTACTGGGTTGCAGCTGAAAGGGCATCCGCTGTGTAAAACTTATGCTGGATAAGTTGGCGGTTCATTCCGCTGTGGCGACCCCTGATGATCAAAGGGAAATGAATGAATGAACATAAAGAAAGAAAAATTAAGACCCATTTAAAATGATTTAAGACCTACAAGACAATATTTCAGTGAATTTAAGACATTTTAAGACCCCGCGGACACCCTGTATAACTACTAATGAACAGTTCATATTTTAATAATAGGCAGGTAATGAGACAGTAGTTAATACAGGGTTTCTGCAGGTTTCACTAAGTTAAATTTAAGACTTTTTAAGACATTTTTAAGAGCATTATGAATTAAATTTTAGACTTATACAGGCCTAAATGCTAATGATTTTTTTTCGAATATACCAGTTAGAAAAGATTTTCACTTGCCCTATCAAAAAATGATTAAAATTTAATAAAACAATAATAATATTGTTGTTATTCAATAATAATTTTTGAGTATGTTTTTATTAATTTTCAAATATATCCATCCACAAACCCTATAACCCTTACCAAGAACAGAGCAAAGCATAGCTGTCAATTACTTCAGTCTACAATAATAATACAACTGAGAAAAAAACTGGAAAATTAAGAGCTGTTAAAAAAAGATTTAAGACCTACAACACAACATTTCTGCAGATTTAAGACTTTTTAAGGCCTAAAATTTAGCTTTTGAGATTAAAGACATTTTAAGACCCTGCGGACACCCTGTAAAAGCATGAATTGTGACCTAAAGTGTTACAGAAAAATCACTCATCATCTTTTCATCTTGAGGACTTTCGTTCTTCCATGAAACACATATTTAGCATTGAATTATAGCTTTCAAGCATCAAAACTGGACTGACACAGTTTCAATTTACTAGAACTTCTATGTGAAGCTGCTTTGACACAATCTACATTGTAAAAGCGCTAGAGAAATAAAGATGAATTGAATTCAAAGAAATAAATCAATTAAAATGAACAAAAGCAACAGGAAAGTAAACAATCAGGTTTGAAACAACAGGATGATTTAATATTATACAGTATTAAGATTTTGGGCAACACGGTGGCTCAGTGGTTAGCACTGTGGCCTCACAGCAAGAAGGTCACTGGTTTGAGTCCCGGCTGGGTCAGTTGTCATTTCTGTGTGGAGTTTGCATGTTCTCCCCGTGTTGGAGTGGGTTTCTTCCGGGTGCTCCGGTTTCCCCCACAGTCCAAACACATGCGCTATAGGGGAATTGAATAAACTAAATTGGCCGTAGTGTATGTGTGTGTGTATGAATGAGTGTGTATGGGTGTTTCCCAGTACTGGGTTGCAGCTGGAAGGTCATCCGCTGTGTAAAACATATGCTGGATAAGTTGCCGATTCATTCAACTGTGGCGACCCCTGATTAATAAGGGACTAAGCCGAAAGAAAATGAATGAATTAAGATTTTAGGTTTGAATCTTCAGTTTCATAACTCTGTATCATAACTAGAGTGTAAACCTGATACTAAATCACTTCTCAGCTGTGTTATCATATTCATTCATTTTCTTTTCGGCTTAGTTCCTTTATTAATCAGGGGTCGCCACAGCAGAATGAACCACCAACTTATCTAGCATATGTTTTACACAGCGGATGCCCTTCCAGCCGCAACCCAACACTGGGAAACACCCATACACACTCATACACTACGGACAATTTAGTTTATTCAGTTCCCCTATAGCGCATGTGTTTGGACTGTGGGGGAAACCGGAGCACCCGGAGGAAACCCACGCCAACACGGGGAGAACATGCAAACTCCACACAGAAATGCCAACTGACCCAACCGGGCGTCGAACCAGCGACCTTATTGCTGTGAGGCGATTGTGCTACCCACTGCACCACCGTGTAACGCTTATCATATTCAAATAAAAGTTCATACATTTAAACAATTTCAGGAGTAATTATTTAAATGCATTTCCACTTTTGTTGTTAACAAAATGCATGCAACTTCCATTCCACCACTGCACAAACACAAAGACAATAAATCACACGTCCGTCCGTCCTTTTTTTTTCTTTCTTTATTCATTTTGTCTCAATAGATTTTACACTATTTTTCTGGAACCAAAAACATTTGACTATATGACATAAAATAGCACATAATATATATGCACAAATAAAACATTTAAAATGGTTACATGAAAACTAATATCATCCAAAGAGGGCTTGGTTTATCATTTTCTTCTGGTATTATCTCTGTGAATGTGTGTGTGTGTGTGTGTGTATGTGTGTGTGTATGGATGGGCTACTGCATTACTGATGGAAGTCAAGCAGAACAGCGTAAAAATCCCACAATCCCCCAGCGAACGCCGTGGCGTTTCGTCACAATCAGGAAAGGGCATTGAAAAAGCATCAACACCTCCGGGCCTCTCAGTGACAATGCTTTGAAATAATAATAATCATACAAAAACACGTCTTATAGTTATAGGTATAGAATAGTCATATATATATAAATGGAGGTGAGACCTGTTGACACCCTAGTACATATTAATAGCTCTGAAACACAAAAGCTTATAAACGATGGACTAAAGGTAAGGCAAAGTGTTTGGATACGCTGTGTCTGCTCAGTATATCAACTGATTCCAAAGTGCTTTTTCACCATCAGTCAACTAGAGTTTATTTTGTCCCCGCAACTCTCTCTATCTTCTCATAGGGTGTTAGAAATCCCAAATCGAGGACAATCGTTACTTTCATCACATGTGCAGATATCTTTTTTTATTTGATTTCCTATAGTGTAGACAGAAACATTCAATATATTTAATTTTTTTTTTTACTTTTCTCAGGTTAAATTGAAAATAAGTTCTTAAATTTGACATAAAATACCATGCAAGATGCGTACTGAATATTTAGTTCTGGTTAAACTAAAGCAATTAAACAACCGTCATTGATTTGTGTTGTTGCCATACCATATTCATTGTGCATCGGTTTGCAATGAACATCCTACTGTTACATGAAATCAAAGTGCAACTCGTTTAAGTTGTTGAACAAACCAGGACAACTTTCATAAATAATATATATATATATAGATATATATAGATATAAAAAAAAGTACTTGAGATCCTTTGTCAATCTAAAAGGGGGCACCGAACACTATTCTTGTAGTTTCTTAAGTTACGTCACGCTATTGTAACTGGTGAGTATTTACTACTATCTTAAATGTTACACCGATAAGGAGGCCATTAAATGCTACCGAAAAATCTCTTGGTAATATAATCTTGACATAAAATAGGAAATGTTCCAATATCTGCTTTACAATCTAACGTTTTACAGTGCTCTAGGAAAAACAAATCAAATCAAATCAAAGAACGAACGAAAGAATCAACTTAACAATTACGTCATTTACAAAAATACCAAAATTTAGTATCCGCAACTTTAGGTTGCCACAGCAACAACTTAATATTATTAAGAAAGAACTATCATACTACGGAAAATTGTATTTATTTTTTTGTATTTTAGTTTTTTTTGTGTTTTGTTTTTATGCTTTTTTTTTTTTTGGTAAAACATTACCTATACAATAAACATTTTTACATAACACAAGCAGTTCTATAGCCTTGCTTGCGCTACAACGTGACGTCCCGAACGAGAGATCTCCTGATTGGCCGAGGCCGTCGTCACCGTGGACAAACGCGCATAGCTAAGCCCGGCTTAATAAATTACATTCATTTTTAAAATAGGTTACACCATTGTTCTGTGTTCTAGTATTCAACAAAACGAAAAATAGGATGAACAGAATATGACGATAAAAATATTTAAAATCACTTTCCACTTCAAAAATTACATTAAAACTGTAACTTTTGCCCCAACAAAAGGTGAATTTAAAGAGAAAATGCTAAGACCAGTGCCGTTTTTTCCTGCCAAACCAAACCAAACGTCTCTTTGTGGATTGTCTGTGTTAATCGAGCACCATGAAAACACATGATGGTTCTGATTGGATCGCGAACACACTCCATGCATTCATGCACGCACAAACACACGCCCATCAGAAATCAGGGAGGATGAGAAGGCCGTGTGCACTTATTCCAGATTAAAACAACATGTAAATAATAATAATAATAATAATACAAACTAAACTGTTAGATGTTATATAGTAAGAAAACGACAGACGAGTTGTTAACGATTCGACAACAAAACTGCTTAGGAACACACTGCTATGACAATCCAAATTCAAAACGTCACACGTTACAGACATTGAGCTCACCCTGACGAAGTTCCTTACATTTCCAATGTCCACTACTAACATTGTACATTCTGCCTTTCCAATTTCTAGCAACATCGATGTTGTGTAATGAAACAGACAGTGATGTGCATGAAATGCTCTTTTTTTGTGTGTGTGTGTGTGTGTCTCTTTTCTGGCCAAGATCATTTCGGGAGCTTTGTTTTTGTGTTTTACAACCCCCAACCCTACATAAAGTCATCTTCTCAAGATGCTCGCTGTGTAAAATATACATTTTAGGCACTTCTACTGTTTATCAAATAAAACAGGATTATCGGCGAGAGCGTAGCGCCCTCCATTCAGAACATGTCAAAGATCGTCTACTGCAACGTTTCGCGCCTCCTCCTTCCCATCGTCGTCACATTTTCCACTCACTGGGCACCGTGTGATCGGGACCACGAGGTCTCGTACAAATTGGAGAAGTCCGTTTCAAAGTATGAGTCTTTTTTTTTTACAGCAGCTCTCCAGTTTAATGTAAGCCCTTGGCACGGGATAGAAGCCAGAGTCGACTCCCTGATGGCCAGTGTTTCCACAGACACATCGAAATCATTCACCGTCCATTTAAAAACAAAAGAAAAGCAGTCCTTTAGCAGAGACGCAGACAAAAACGTGTTTGCATGGCACGTGGTTTGCCACATTCGCACTTCTGACACTGACTGTTTTGAGCTTGGTGTCGTTGTAAACCTTTCTTTGGCCGATGAAGAACAGCGAATCCAATCGTTCCCGCTTCGGCTCAAGTCCAAGGAGGAGGAACTCGAGGAAGTTTTTTTTTATTTTTTTTGACCAGTAGACAATCTTCTTTTTGTCCGCCATGTGACATTCGGTGTTGGTTTTGAGTATTGAAGAGAAATTAAAAAAGAAAACTCAAGCGATCCCTCTTTCCCCTATCCGGAGGGTGCATGGGGATGTTTAAGACAAACTCTTCAGGAGACGTCCTCCCGTTCAAGATAATCAAGCACTTAATATTAAGCACTATTTCTGACAGTGCAAACCAAGTGTGTGTGTGTATATATATATATGGTGTGTGTGTGTCTTTTCTGTCGCCCACTCATTGTGCATTTCATTTCAAACATGGGAGAAAAATACACATTATCTGACAGGTGACCGATCATTCAGATGAAGCTCACTTATGCCTCTATGAAACGTGCTGTACATTAACATATTAATCTATACATATATATACATATGTATGTATATATATATATATATATATATATATATATATATATATATATATATTTCTTGTCTCATTTTTTTACATCTTTTAAGTAACCGGTTAAATCACTTTTCTGAGCATAACAGGTGTGTGTGTGTTTATGTGTGTTGTAGTGGCTTGCTATTGTATTTCGCTTTAGCATGCAGGTTGCTGTAGTTCTAAAGGGGAGGGCAGGTCGTATTTACACAGGGATCTTTTTGGGTTTCTCAGAGCAGCTTCCTGACACCCCGTTCCTCTTCGGTGATTTACTTCAAAATGATCTGCACAAACAAACAAACACAAAACAGCATCCTGATATTAGTGAAGGTGCACTGGACATCACTGTTTATCTTAAGTACTCTGATTTACATTCTACATGGCATCTGCATGGGGTAACGCTGTTTAAAGGTGTTTGTGTGGATCGAGATGATGCCGATACGACATGAGCGAGGGATGTGCATGCTATTTATTGTTAATGTAGTGGTTATGAGCTTGTTCTTTAGTGACTCAAAATAAAAAGTCCCAAGAAAGATTGACTTAGTGTTTAGTCTTCTCAGGTGAAAAGAAGCAAAGGATGCACAGATAGTGGGCATGCTTTTAGCATAGTTCTTTTCAGAAACAGCTCAAAAAGATTATAAATACTCCCAAAAATACTGCAATATTACTACAATTTAAAATAACCTTCTCTATTATATATATATATGCGATATATATATGATGCAATGTTGAATTTCATGCACTCATTTCACGTTTTCAGTGTCACATTATCTTTAAGTAATTCTTATAATATGGTAATTTGCTGCTCAAATTAATATTTATATTGAAAACAGCTGTATTGCGCCATATTTTGCCTAAAATTTGACACATTATTTGATTTTTTACTGGATTTGCTGATAAACAGATGTCAAATGAACAGCATTTATTTTAATAAAAATATTTTGTGACAATGTAAATACATTTACTGTAAATTTTAAATAAATTTAATGCATACTTAATGAATAAAAGTATCCATTAAAAAAATTGCACTTATAACTTGCTTGTGGTCTTAAAATGTCAACTTTTGACAGGCTAATCAATGCATAGAGAAAAAGCGTTAACAATAAAATATGCTTGTCTTTTATTCACATTAAATCTCCCTCTCGAATTGTGCATACAGTAAGAGTGAAAGCATTTATTAGACATGGTCACAGTACAATATTTAGTTGGATGTTTGTGCATTTTTTGCACCAACGTCCATCTGTGTTCAGCATCGGCTGTTTATTCTTCAGCATGTACGATGTTGGAAACACCACAAACATCGAAATACGTCACCCGCTTTGAATGTTATCACTCGATTGAATGGGCATTATCAGTGGTTATCAGCTAATAGATATGGGCCAGTAGGGGCCTTCTGTGGCTCAAAGGCTCAAAAGGCTGTTATCATCCATTCACATGGTTAATCAGCTATACTAATAGCGAAGACTCCAGATCCAGATCTGTTTTTACATTACTGTGACGGTTGGGGTAGGGGTAGACATTAATAAAATACAATTAATGGGAAATATAATAAATAATGTAAATAATTCTCGTTAACTTCTGGCCGCAGCCGTATGTGATCTATAGATGATTAACCATGTGGATGGATAACAGCCTTCTGAGCCTACCAGTAGGCGTAGAAGGCCCTTACTAGCCCATATCGATCAGCTGAATTGGCTGAATACATCACAAAACATAATAAAAACTACTGATAAACACTAATATTTTACAACACATCTGATCTAGTCTCCAAATTAATTTCTTTTGGGATCCAAAACCTTTAAAAAGACTTATTAAAGTAGCCCAAGCCAAACAGTTGAAGCGCAGTATGACCAGGAAGCAGTGACACCCCAGATTCACAGATCTAGTTCAGTCAGGGAATGTGTGACGTTACTATGAAACATTTTGCGTGTTGTGAGCAGAGTTGAGCTGAAGGTGAGTGAAGCTTGACAGGCGGCATGATGGGAAAGCAAGGCCAGAGAGGAACACATGCAGGTCACACAGAGCTCGATGATATGATGGAAATGTACAGAAATGCGACTCTAAATGTCCTGGAGGATCATGATGTTACATGTGATGGAAATCAGATGCAGCTACTGTCATTATCAAATGTTTGTAATGCATATTTTGTGGATGTGTGGATATAAAGAGCACATTCTGCAACTCTTTGATAAGCAGCTTTTAATTAATTCCCTATTAAATTAAAATATCAATAGCTGAGGGGGGAAAACAACAGTAATTTCAATGTACTGACAGCAGGTTTGAGTGTTAGACATGCTAAGAAACCATGCTGCTTGCTACTGAATTCAGAATTTATTTAAATATATTTATTAATAAATAATTAAATATTAATGAGGGATCATATTTAGTCAATATAAATTGTTTAGATTTTATTTGTAATTATAATGAATGCTTGTATCATTTACAGTCACTAATATAATTTACAAACAGTGAATATTACATTAACATGAATAATGCGAGCACTGTTAATAATGAATACATCTATCTATTTGCATTAATTAATAAACAAAAATAATATCATGTATTAAATAATAATAAATTATTTCTCAACATAAATATGGCTATGCAAATATATGCTGTAGTAATGAATATGCAATTAATATTCTATTTAGATTATGTTCCTATCTCATGAATAATCATTATTTATAGTAGATTTAATTAATCAAACAACTGTTAGGACAGTACTAGAATATTGACCTCAGAGCTACAGCCAAAATAGTCTGTCTCTAGTAAGTAAAAGAGGCTCTGGTAGGACTTCATGATATTGATAAAGTAGTTTTAAGTTTCATCATCTTTTATTAAAGTGCAAATATAATGCACTGCTCTGTTTGTCCAGGAGGTGGCGCTGCTGTGCTACATCTGATGCTCGTGAACTCTTCACATCAGGCCTACAGACAATCATAACTTCACATCCCAAATGCCTGGGAGCCGCACTGAACTCTGAGTCTCAGTTGAGTAGATTATAGAGTGACCGGCGTTCGCTCGTCTGCTTCAGGCTCCAGTCGTCACCTCAAAGCTGCGTCTTTAACTCCAGTCAAGCGTTTGTTTACGCTCGGGCCTGCAGCGACTCTCTCTCTCTCTCTGTCTGTCTCTCTCTCTCTCACTGCATAATTAAACACGTGTGTGAGATTAAAAATGAGTCAGTAGCACTGCTGCTATTGTCTGTCTGTCTGTTACTATCTGTCTGTCCATCTCCCTGTCAATTTGTCTGTCTGTCTCGTCTGTCCCTGTCTGTCTATCTATATGTCTGTTTGTTCATCAGGTCTGTCTCTGTCTGTCTGTCTGTCTGTCTGTCTGTCTGTGTCTATCTATCTATCTATCTATCTATCTATCTATCTATCTATCTATCT
>CAIGQV010016298.1:10463644-10475892 GCA_903798115.1 Danio jaintianensis
ATCACCCCTACTCCTACTCCTACATCACCCCTACTCCTACTACTACTACTACTCCTACTACTCTTCTACTACATCACCCCTACTCCTACTCCTCTTTTACTACATCACCACTACTCCTCCTACTACGACTACTCCTCCTACTACTCTTCTACTACATCACCACTACTCCTCCTACTACTACTCCTCCTCCTACTACTACTACATCACCACTACTCCTCCTACTACTACTACTACACCACTACAACAACATACTACTACTACTACTACTACTACAACAACAACAACATTGCAAGATACTAGCATTCAGCTTAAAGTGCAGTTTAAAGACGTAACTAGATTGGACATCAGTGGTTTGTTAGTAGCCAGTAGAAAAAAAGAATGAAGGGGGCTAATAATATAGATCTTTTATTTAAAAACTGCATTTTTCCAGCCAAGCTAAAACAATTAAGATTCATCCAGAAACAAATATAGGAAATACTGTGAAATCTTCCTTGCTCTGTTGAACATCACTTGAAAAAGAAAAGAAAATTCCCAGAAGGGCTAACAATTCTGTCTAACTCTATGTTAGCATGTTGATTTATTTTGTCCTTTCATTACATTAAAAGACAACTGGTCTGTTTGTCATATATTTGCATAATAAAATACATGCATGTTTTTATAAGTTATGATTTGATATATTTGCATGAAGTAACAAACTTTACTAAATCTACTTTTACTTTGGAAATCTGCTGATGACGTTGTTCAACATTATGAATCAAATGACAGTGATTATGCTAATATTTACATACTGAATTATGATTCGTCTTCTTGTTTGCATACTAAGTTCAGATTGGCCAGATATTTTTTGGTCACATTTACAGAACTGTATAGCAACTCATGAATTCTGCTTGGAACATAATTGCATTTTTGTATGTAATTGTATGCTGAATTATGGCTGGTCCTTATATTTTTCTCTCGCACATGTATTTGCATATTGAATTATGATTGCCCCTTTCTTCATTCTGAATTCATCTGATTGGAGTTTTGAACATAATTGTATATGGACTATGATTGTCTTTTCTTTGAATGATGATTGGTCTTTTTGAAAATAAAATCATGTATTCAGTTATGACTGCTGTGTTGTTTTGTGCTTTTCTTTTATTTATGATTGCCTTTTTCTCTCTTACATGTATTTGAATTATGATTTCTCCATTCGTCATTCTCAGTAATGATGTTTTTCTTCTTTAAGCATTTCTTTATAGCTGTATGTCATTTTCTCTATTTAAATACTGAATTATAATTGGTCATTTCTTTACTCTATTATTCTGAATTATTTCTTTCATCATTCTTTGTGTTAATGATTGGCATTTTCTCTCTTACATTTACTTGCATACTGCATTATAACTGGTCCTCTCTTCGTTTCATTCATTATTTATACTAAATCATAACTGGTCTTTTTGTTGTTGTTTGCATATTTTTGCATACTGAAATATCCTGCCAATATTCATTCATTCATTTTCTTTTCGGCTTAGTTATTAATCTGGGGTTGCAGAATGAACCACTAATTTATCCAGCATATGTTTTACGCAGCGGATGCCCTTTCAGCTGCAACCCATCACTGGGAAACACCCATTCACACACATACACTATGGACAATTTAGCTTACCCAATTCACCTATAGCGCACGTGTTTGGACTGTGGGGGAAACCGGAGCACCCGGAGGAAACCCACGCCAACACGGGAAGAACATGCAAACTCCACACAGAAATGTCAACTGACCCAGCCGGGACTCGAACCAGTGACCTTCTTGCTGTGAGGCGACAGCGCTACCCACTGCGCCACCGTGCCACCCAGCTCCCAATATATTTCACTGTTTTATGATTGTCTTTTTTGCTTTGTGTTTATTTCCATACTGAATTGTGATTTGTCTTTGCATATCTTTCCAAGGGGCCGAACATAATTTCGAGAGTTTGTTTCGAGTCGGAAAACCATAGTATTTATTAGGGCTCCACAATATATATCTTAAATTTATAGTTATCATGATAATAGTACATGCAATATACATCGCATTCATGTGTGGTAAATTACATTTATTTATTTATCTAAATCTGACCAATCAGATAAGGCTTAACTATTTTTAGCCCCGCCTTCCCAGTAGCTGTTCTGCTATTGGCTGGAGCGGCCCAAAGCTGAACCCAGAGCTGACAATAAACACTTATAATGACAACAGCCAATCAGAGTCAGAACATCTGCTGAGGTTTTACTCATTCATAGTTATTTAAAGACTACATGTTTTTTTAGTCTGAATTAGATCTGATATCTATTTATTTATTTCGATATCATCAAATAAAAAATTATTTAAAAACAGCTAATAAAAATAGCATCATTCTAGGGTAATGTTATATCGTAAGAAATATCGGTCACACTTTACAACAAGGATTCATTAGTTAATATGTTAAGTAACATGAACTAAGTATGAACAATATTTGTGTAGCATTTATTAATCATAGTTCAACATTTACTACTGCATTATTAAAAACCCAATTCATGCTTGTTAACATTAGTTAATGCATCGTGAGTTAACATGAACTAACAATGAATGACTCTATTTTCATTAACTAACATGAACAGTTACTGTAATAAATGTATTGTTCATTAATTGTTCAGGTTAGTAAATGCATTAACTAACATTGACTAAAACAACCTTATTGTAAAGTGTTACCAAAAATATAGTTATCGCAATACTCAACAACTATATGGCATATTTTTCCAGTATCGTGCAGCCCTACCATTTATTGTGTTTCAATATATAGAAGCCAAATATATGTCAGTAATAGATTTAGCTAATAGAGTGAACTAGACTTTTATTTAACCTGCAATGAGACTCAAACTGTGTTTTGCATTTCTGGTTGAGAACTGATGCGACTCCTCTGCAGATTTCTTGAGTATAACGTGTTTGTGTGAGTGTGTGAGTGTGTGTGTTTGTGTGTGTTTGTGTGTGTGTGTGTGTGTGTGTGTGTGTGTGTGTGTGTGTGTGTGTGTGTGTGTGTGTGTGTGTGTGTGTGTGTGTGTGTGTGTGTGAGTGAGACGCATTACCTCCAGCTTGTCTGTGCGGAGTAGTTTCTGCGTGGAGGACGAGCTGGGCACACTGACCGGAGGACTGCCCGGGACGATGACTTGGGTGCTGGGGAGCATCTCTGTGGGGACCAGACCCATGCCGTGGCTCATGGGAGTCAGATACGACGCGTAACTCAGACCAGGGTTTGAGCCCAGACCTTGACTCACAGGAAATGTAGGCTGCGAAGAAAGATGATTGTGATAAAATTACTATTTCTACTTTCTTTAATTACAAGTACCAAGGTCTGCACTCATTCATTCATTCATTTTCCTTCGGCTTAGTCCCTTATATATCAGGGGTCGCCACAGCGGAATGAACCGCCAACTATTCCAGCATATGTTTTACGCAGCGGATGCCCTTCCAGCCGCCACCCAGTACTGGGAAACACCCATACACACTCATACTCATACACTACATACAATTTAGTTTATTCAATTCCCCTATAGCGCATGTGTTTGGACTGTGGGGGAAACCGGAGCACCCGGAGGAAACCCACGCCAACACGGGGAGAACATGCAAACTCCACACAAAAATGGCAACTGACCCAGCCGGGACTCAAACCAGCGACCTTCTTGCTGTGAGGCCACAGTGCTAACCACTGAGCCACTGTGTCGCCCACAATAAAGTCAATACTTATAAATGTTTTATAAATGAGGCCTAATCAGTGTAAATGTGCATGAAGGTGTAGAGTTGTGTACCACTGGTTGCATGGTGGTGCCAGGGATCATGAACTGCATCTGCTGCGCCAGCATGGCTGCCGCCGTCTTCTGCTGGATGAGGTTGTTGCGTCCGTTGATTTCCAGCTGCGTCTTCAGATGCGCCGGTGGATGAAGGTACTTACAGTTTTCTCTCGTACACCGACCCTACAGCAACAAAGATCACAAACACCATAAGTTTCAAGACAGGAATCAAAACTTCAGCTGAAATCTCCTGCAAAAAAAGACTTTAGAAAAAAATATCTCTCAACTTCAGCACAAAAGTCTGCATTCAAAAGTCCAACATTTCAATATGATAAAGATATTTAACACATCAGATTCTTCCGGGACTAAACGGTTTTCTATTCAGATTCATTTCATATCTATTTATTTGTACAATTTATATATTTTATAAATTGATATTTTAATGCATTATTAACATTTTATTTGACTTTATTTCCAGGACTTGGTCAATACTGGTAGGTGCAGCAACTATAACACGACATCAATAATAACAGTATTAAATTATGTATAAAAACATTTTTACAAGCAGTTATTTAACTGATTCATCATATTATGTGATAAATGAACTAGATTTTTAGGGTGTGCAATATTATCAAATCTAATTTCGCTAAACATTATATATTTATATTGTGTGTGTGTGTGTATATACATCTGATAAATAAGTATTATAATATGTAATTTAGCAATATAAAACGCTTGGCAAGCAATATTTTTACATTAAATGCTTCATTATATTATGCAGTAAATGACATGAACTATACCAAAATACTCATGATATAAGAAGCTTTATGTCATGCTAAGAATATATATAGATTAATTTATTTTGCTGTTTTGTTTATTATTATTCATTGATTTATTTGTTATTTTATTTGTCATTTATTATCTGTTATCATTTATTTTTTATATATGTTCTGCAAGAAGACTTGGGTGTGGGTGGGGGTTAAGTGTTCATTTATGGTCATAAAAGTGTTTAAAAAAGCAGAAATGACAGATTATCCGCTGTGTAAAACATATGCTGGATAAATTGGCGGTTCATTCTGCTGTGGCGACCCCAGATTAATAAAGGGACTAAGCCGAAAAGAAAATGAATGAGTGAAAATTGCAGATTTGTATACACTGAATGCTATTCACTTATGTTCCATAAATAAAGTTTACAAAAAAACACACACCTACTGCAACATACATGAAAAAGCAGCATCAACGCAGTGCTTCATACTGTAATATTAATAAAGTAGGCCAAAGTTAGAAGAATTTTCAGGGCAAGGTCAAGCGTGCGTTTGTATTAAAGCTCCACTGCAGGATATCCAGTGACACGGAGGCCAAACTGATCCTGAGATGTGAGAAACAGTGGAGGAGGGGTTAAAAACGCAGCGGCAGCACATACTGCGGACATGCAGAGACACAGACAGAGAATCTCACTGCCTCTGCAGATGCTGCGTCGCCCTGCATGCACTCGCTGGAGGTGCAAGATCTGCACCGCAACCTTGAGCTCGAGTATCACACGCTCAGGACGCTCACAAGATCATTTATAGGAGAACAAAGTATAAATCAACACGTGCCATTCATTACAATAATGCTCATTTGTATAAGTATTTTGTGATGACTATTAAAAATGAAAACATTAAATATACTTTCATTAATTAGCACTTTATCTTTACATTTTGTTTTTATTTATCTGTCAAATAAAAAAGAAAGTGATATTCATATATTTCTTCACTTTGATTAAAGACTTTCTGTCAACAGTCAAACATCACTACTATATTTGCTTACGCAGTTTGAATGCAAAATTAGATATATTCATTCATTCATTTCTTTCTTCGGCTTCGTCCCTTATTTATCAGGGGTCGCCACAGCGGAATGAACCACCAAATTAGATAAATATATATATATTTTTTACTTTCTTAATTTGTACGTAATTTAATTTCTATCACAATTACACTGTTAATTACATTTAATTAAATATGCATTTAAATTTTGGGGTTTAATTAATACATTAATACGAATTAATACATTGTAATAAAAAATACATTAAATTTTATAAATTAAAGTGTAATTAATATTAACACTTTTAGGTTTTGAAAAATGTGCTATGCTACTTTACTTTGCATAAAAGGAAATTAATATGCAACTAAAACCTGCATCTATTGTTTTTGTTTTTCAAATGGCTTCAAAATGACTTTATAAATCTCTGTCGATAATTTAAGTGCCTTTAAAGAAGTTACATGCATTCAATTTGATAAAGATCTGTCAATATAAAGTCTTTTCATTACTACTATACATGTTAAATGCATCTAATATTAGTGTGAAAGTCACTTAGACCAAGTGCATGCATGCTAAAAATGAATAAAAATATCAAAGACGCCATTACACTTATAGATAGGATGTGCAAACATTAATATAAAACCTACAGAGTGATGCATATCTGCATGCATGTACTGAAGCATATCCATTTGAGAATAATTGAATACATTTAAGAGTTACGGCTGTCAAAAATCACGTGCAATAAATCATTCGAACACTATGACAAAATGAAAATGTCAAAAATGAAAGCAGGATAAGAGGATCTGTATTAACACAATGTCCTTGTGCTTATTTCGCCATTCTTTATTTGATCATAACATTTGTCCTTATCAAGGGTATCAGTGGCCCATATAAGCTCTGGTTTACTCTCTGCATTGTTGCAGGAAGACACAAATCCCTTGAAAAACATCTTGAGAAGCACTGGCAGGAATGTGCGTGGTCAGCTTATCTGAGCTCTTCCTTGCTTGTGCTGTTTTATGACAACAAGGATAAAAGCGCAAGATGTCCAGGTATCCTTCCTTACTCAGATTACAATGGCGATAGTGTGCTATAAATAACACAAAACTAGATCTAAACGGAGCACAGCTGTCATTTCACTGATCTCAGAACAGTTCAACATCGCTGAATCAGCTCACTGCAGCAACGCAAACATCTGACTGCTGGAAATGCGCTCCAGATTGATCAGAGCCAAAAAACATTGCTTTTGCAATCATTTAAAAGCTTCGTGTTATTGACACAAAGTCACAGATTTGTGTTTCACTCACCAGACTAATTATTCATTAATGAGCACTCATTGAACCCAACCATATCTAGATGGAAGCAAGTAAGATTTAACAAAATAACTGGTGTGATATGCCAGCTAAATTATACACAACTGCTCAAAAATTTAGTTTTTTTTTTAAGTGTTGTATATATATTTTTGTCAATTTAAGGAGATGTTCATTCATGCATTAATTTTCCTTCGGCTTAGTCCCTTATTTATCAGGGGTCGCCACAGCAGAATGAACTGCTAACTATTTCAGCATATGTTTTACGCAGCGGATGCCCTTCCAGCTGCAACCCAGTACTGGGAAACACCCATACGCACTCATTCTCTCTCTCTCTCTCTCACACACACACACACACACACACACACACACACACACACACACACACACACACACACACACACACACACACACACACACACACTACGGCCAATTTAGTTTATTCAATTCATCTATAGAGCATGTGTTTGGACTGTGGAGGAAACCCACGCCAACACGGGGAGAACATGCAAACTCCACACAGAAATGCCAACTGACCCAGCCGGGACCTGAACCAGCGACCTTTCTTGCTGTGAGGCGACAGTGCTAACCACTGAGCCACCGTGCCACCCTTAAGTAGATGTTTTCTAAGATGATATATTTCAAAATAATTTATTCTCGTGATTCAGCATTACTCCAGTCTTCAATGTCACATGATCAATCAGATGTCATGCTAATATGACTTTGTGCTGACAGAATAATTTGTAATTAATAAATAAAAAATAACCCTCTTCACTACTTTACAAACTTTTTTAGCAACTACAACTTTGACTCAGCAAAGATGCATTCAGCTAATCGGTAATGACAGACAAGATACTCATATAGCTATTACAAAATCTAAAATAACAAAATTCTAATCAATTCTGCTCTTTTGAACATAGTGCATATGGCGTGTCAAGAATTACAAATTCTCCAGCAACAATCAAAAATAAGCACTAAAACATCCTATTACAATTATTTCTGAAGGAACAAGTGACTAAATATTAGAGTTATGATGCTGAAAATTGAGCTTTGCATCACAGAAATAACCTATTTTTTATATACAGTTCAAGTCAAAATTATTTGTCCTCCTGTGAATTTTTCTTTCTTTTCAAATATTTCCCAAATGATGTTTAACAGAGCAAGGAATTTTTCACAGTATTTCCTATAATATTTTTTCTTCTGGAGAAAGTCTTATTTGTTTTATTTTGGCTAGAATAAAAGCAGTTCTTAATTTTTTTTTAAAGCCATTTTAAGCTCAATATTATTAGCCCCCTTAAGCAATATTAGTTTTGGATTGTCTCCAGAACAAACCACTGTTATACAATGACTTGCCTAATTACCCTAACTTTAACCTAATTAACCTAGTTAAGCCTTTAAATGTCACTTTAAGCTGAATACTAGTGAAGAATATCTAGTCAAATATTATTTACTGTCATCATGGCAAAGATAAAAGAAATCAGTTATTAGAGATGAGTTATTAAAACTATTATGTTTAGAAATGAGTTGAGAAAAATCTTCTCTCCGTTAAACAGAAATTGGGGCAAAAATATACAGGAGGGCTAATAATTCTGACTTTAACTGTACATATTAAAAAAAACTGCTATTTTACATTGTAATATTATTTCCCAATTTCACTTCATTTTCAACCAAATAAATGCAGCTTTGTTGAGAAGATACAATGTTTTTAGAAATTGTAATTACTCCAAACTTTCGACTAGTGGTGTAAATGATGCTAATATCATTCATTATAAACTCATAATCAATTACAGGTCAAGCTGAAGACAGGTCTAGACACTTAACACCCTCAAATTCCCAAATATGCAGAAGTGTAATCCACAGGATCAGGGTGCTATCAATATCCCTGCTGGAATAACAGTGTTGTTCAGCCGGCCAGCCAAAAGCTGAAGGGTGTCAAAGCCAATCAGTCCGGGCCAAAAGACGGACTCTCTGGGCCGCTGACGGAGTGACGGATCATCAGGAGAAGTGAAAGACATCCGATAGAGGACTTCCACCTCGGCCCCGCTGAGCTATTGGGATTTTTGAGGGCTGAGCATTGAATTGCACTGGAATATATAGCTGAAGTCAGAATAATTAGCCCTCCTGTATATTTTTCTCCCAATTTCTGTTCAACGGAAAGATTCTTTCAACACATTTCTAAACATAATAGTTTTAATAACGTATCTCTAATAACTGATTTCTTTTCTCTTTGCCATGATGACAGCATATAATATTTGACTAGATATTTTTCAAGATACTAGTATTCAGCTTAAAGTGACATTTAAAGGCTTAACTAGGTTCGTTAGGTTAAAATTAGGGTAATTAGGCAAGTCATTGTATAACAGTGGTTTGTTTTGTAGACAATCGTAACAAAATATTGCTTAAGAGGGCTAATAATATTGACCTTAAAATGGCTTTAAAAAAATTAATAACTGCTTTTATTCTAGCCGAAATAAAGCAAATAAGACTTTCTCCAGAAGAAAAAATATTATAGGAAATACTGTGAAAAATTCCTGAATCTGTTCAACATCATTTGGGAAATATTTGAAAAAGATTTTGACTTCAACTGTATGTCTTCAAGCTGTGTGGCCTGAATTAGACGAGACTCAATGAAGGAGGAATTGGCTATTTTTACTGGCAAATTCGGCAGGAATGGTGCTGATGGAGGATGACTAGATGCTCGATATATCGAATAACCAATTACACAATACTGCATCACTGCAATTAAAGGAGACACCAGATTTAGAAATCTGAGATGCAAGACATTGCTGGAGAAAATGCTTTTAGAGCATGCTAATGTGCATCATTTTTAGACTTGGTTGAAGGTTAATCAAGTTTAAGTTTACTGTATTTTATGTCCTGAAAACAATGGAGTGCCTTACCAACATCATGTCACAAATGAATGTGAATTTGATGTGAAATCTAGATTGCACACATTAAACAGTACTCTATAATAGTATAAATCTACACACATGTATTGCAGAATGTCATATTTCTTGATTTTCTTTCTGTACTTTTTCTAATTGACACTGAATTTTGGATAATATTAAGCTGTGTTCACACTTAAACCTGTTTAGTTTGAGGAGATGTTGTACTTTCCTCCTACACACCATGTCCAGTGGTTATGAAAGCATTAAGTGGATGATTCTCGATCACCAATAAGCAAACGTCACTGAAAAGAACAAAGTTTCACTTTGCTTTGCAGTTGTCAGCGTGAATGCTCCTATATCTCCATTTACATTGTGTTCTGGCTATGCAATACTTTTTTAAAGCAACACATAGTCAATATATTTTTATACAGTTCAATATATCTTGAACAGAACAGTCCCAGCAGGATTTTGCATGTCAAAAGTTTCTTGAGATCAAAAAAGAGAAACATTTACAAGATTTTTGCATATTTTTTTACAAAAAAAAACAAGAATTTATGCAAATATTTCCATACGTTTTGAGAAAAGATGTCACCAAACCAATGATTTTAGGCTGCAAATATATATTTTTGAAATTTGAAAATCTGCAGGGACTGAATAGCAACCTGAACACCTAATCTGAATTCAAAGTGCATTGGGATTAGCTCGTAAAGTAAACCTTAACTTAGTGCACTACACTACATGTGCACTATACATCCATTTTTGCTAATGGATCTAATGATTTCTCTTCTAAATAGCCACAATTGTTCCACGATGAATCTCATATATGTTAAAAAATGTGCTCTAAAGATCTGATTAGATTTTATTTTCCGTTTAACTTTGTTACCTTTTTGTGTTATCTGAGAATCAAAGAACTTTTAAAGATTGTATTACTGTGAAGCTGTCTTTAATTCATATTAGGGCTGCACAATATATAGTTTTGCAATGTGTGCATCTGCAATAGTCACATCGCAAAGGTATACAATGTTGAGCTGACTTTGTAGTGCAATTTTTACATTTACATATACAAAACAATAATGCATGCACTGTTTATTTCACTTTTATATTTGCTTTGTTGCATTTATCTATGCGTGTAGTTTGGTTATAACATGTTATGCATGATTCACTCCCCTACAGAATCATCCCAGTCAATCAAAATTAATACATTCGGTAACACTATAGGGACCAACTCTCACTATTAACTAGTTGCTTATTAGCATGCATGTTATTGAGATATTGGCTGCTTATTAGTACTTATAAAGCACATATTCTGTGATCTTATTCTACATCCCTAATCTTACCCAATACCTAAACTACCTTAATAACTATTAATAAGTAGCAAATTAGGAGTTTATTGAAGCAAAAGTCAAAATGGTTTGCTAAGAGCGAGAACTGAACCTTAAAATAGTGAGATCAAAAAGTCTTTCCAAGTATAACAAAGTATATCGCAATATATATATCGTAGAAAAGCAAAATATCGCAATGTCAGATTTTTCAGATATCGTGCAGCCCTAATCCATATGCTATAAAGCGCTATACAAACACACATGCCTTGACATTAACCAGCTTCTGTTTTCTCTAAGTAAAATTACAACAGGCCAGATGTTGGCGCTCAGAGAAAAATAAACACATCTGTCGTAACTCTGACCTCAAAGGCTATACCTAAACTTAATTAAAACTGTCAAGCATCTCTGGATTGGCAGTGTTAACAAACAATATCAGCCAATGTTTGGTTTTAAACACATAGAAATAATGAAAAACGCATTTCTAGTCTCATGGGTGGCAGCCCCTTGGACCCTACACATGTCTGAACAAATGAGTTAGACAACCATTAATGCGGCATGAAGAAAACAACACTATGTACATTGTTTTATGGCAGAAAACAGGTTTACTAGAACTAGAAATTGCAATGCAATCTCTCTGACTGACATGAAAATCCTTGAAATGTTGAGGTTAAAATCAGTGCTTATATTGCAGTACGCCGGAGAAATGTGAGTGGTCCAGCTAAGGCCTGATTGTAAGTACATTGGGTCATGACGGTCTGTCACTCTCCCGCACCGCACTTAAATAAATAGGCTTGATTACGAGGGTTTGGCACAGTGAGAAAGCAAGATCAAAGAGGCTTAGCGGGATGAGCTCCTGGGAATGCTGACAGAGACAGTCTTCTGACATGAGTGTCCTTGTCATCATGTTGGGACTTTCGCTGGATTGGCCCTCATACCCACACATGTATGAATGAGGCAGAACTCAATTCATTATGTCCTTTCATCTCAATTGTTTAAATTAAGTCGAGGTAAGACAACAGGATGCGGCACTGCCAATATGAATGTAAAGACAAATTATTATACAATTCTAGGAAACTTGTAAGATAGGAGTTCTATAAACCTGAAAAGGACAAACAAATGGATGGATGGATGGATGGATGGATGGATGGATGGAT
>CAIGQV010016298.1:10479728-10489773 GCA_903798115.1 Danio jaintianensis
ACATGTCAAACTGTGGTGCTGCTCAACTACAATCCTGACTTGACATTGAACATCGTGCGATGCGATGCACACACTGTGATGTTGATGCTAAAACATCTAAATAAACTTGTAGCTTTTTTAAAATATCCTGTCCTTTTTGAAACAGTAGTTCACCCAAAAATGAAAATACTGCCATAATTTACATCCTACACTTGTTCCAAACTTCTTTACGTTTCTTTCTTCTGTTGAACACAAAAGAAGATATTTTGAAGAATATCAGGCTATTGACTTTCATTGTACCTTTTTTCCTACTAGGGCTGCACAATTTTGGAAAAATCTAACATTGCAACATTAAATTTTTCTGCGATATACATATATATTTTGCAAAGACTCCATGGCTCTAACTGAACTCAACATGTCCTCACTATTGTGGATGTGCATATTGCAAAATCGATGCTAAAATGAAATAGTGTCCAACATTTTTCAAAATATCTATCTTCTTTTGTGTTTGTCAGAAAAAAGAAACTCCTAAAAGTTTGCAATCACTAGAAAACAAGTAAATGCTGTGTAAATGTTCATTTTTGGGTGAACTGTGCCTTAAAATCCTACATGAACACTAGCATATCTGGAAGTTCGACTCGAAAAACACTTCCATAATTTGCATCCTCCAGTTTTGCAATCACTAGAGAATAAGTAAATGCTGAGTAAATGTTCATTTTTGGGTGAACTGCCCATTTAAAGCTTCAGTGAACGCTGACGTACATGGAAGTTTGACTTGACTCTGGTTTCCTTGATGTTCCGGACTTGCAGTCAAAAGTAATCCAACTGTGGTGGTGGGTGGGAGACAAACACTGAGGCCATTTTTCGAGTGCAAGGAGAATTGAGCCTCAGTTGTGGCCTCCAACACCCAAACAGCCATTTGCATTTGAGTCTCAATGGGCCTCTATTCCAGAGATCTGCATTACTTCTGATGAGGGCGGCACTCCAAACACTGCTCTCCATGTATTTACAGCTTAATAGAAGCAAGTTTCACTATTGTATATCCACAAACATTATTTGCCGTTCCTCTTGTGCTCATCAGGAATATCAGCTGACTGATGAATCCAAGTTGACTTAGTACGCTTATCACTGGGAATTCAACATGAGACAGCATTTAAAAGCATTGCATTGCATTGAACTGGATATTTAATCAATGCATTGCAAGATTTTGATCAAGACATAAAGGATAAAGGTTAATGTCAATTTTCCAGATCATCTGTGTATCACAATTATATTCATTTAATGCTATGATAACTATAACATTTATTATGTTAACATTAACCAGCCTTATACTACTGCAGGGGTTATGAAACAAAATTGTCTGGTTTTAAGTTGATATTAAATCGTTAATGATAGTTTTAATTGTTAATGATAGTTTTTTTGACTGATGATAAGCTTGTTTGCTCAAGATGTCACACACTATGCAAAAGCTTTTTAATTAAATGCATTTTTTATACATTTGGAGTCGTGGTATTGCCAACTTCATATGGGTTTTTTTCCCCCACAAATTATTTTATATTAGCGATTGAATGTTCCGATTTTTCATAAAATATATTAACATAAAATATTTGTAGCATTTTATTTTGATTGCTTATATATTTTTAATTATTATAATTTTTATTAATTATTTCATGATTATACAAAATAATTTATGTCATAACTCAAAAATAATACTTGTATACAATAATTTAATAATAATAATAAATAAAACGTTAATGTTAAATAAAAACCCTTAATCTAATATATTTAAAAAAGTAAAAAAAGTAAATTTTACACACAATTATTTTGAGATGAATTATTAGCTGTTATTTATGGAGATAAACCCACAATGTTTTCATTAAATTAAATTAAATTGATTTTTGATATCTTTGGAGCTGTAGCATTGGCAACTTCATATTTATTTAGTTTTTTCATGGCATGCAAGTTAACATCAAATA
Organism: Danio jaintianensis; assembly: GCA_903798115.1. Lineage (NCBI taxonomy): Eukaryota > Metazoa > Chordata > Actinopteri > Cypriniformes > Danionidae > Danio > Danio jaintianensis. The sequence continues at coordinate 10,481,684 of CAIGQV010016298.1, forward strand.
TTTTTAGCATTTTATTTTGATTATTTTTATTGTCAAATTGTTTTCAAAGCACATTATTTTAATCCAATATAGCATAATTAAACAAAATAATTTATATCATAACTAATAATACTTCAATGAATTTTACTTTTTGAGGTTAATGTAATTTTGTGCATGTCCCTGTTAAATAAATAAACTCAAATTCAAATTGCATACAATAATTAAATTAGATAAATAAACACTAAACCGGGCGGCGCGGTGGCACAGGGGGTAGCGCTGTCGCCTCACAGCAAGAAGGTCGCTGGTTCGAGCCTCGGCCGGGTCAGTTGGCATTTCTATGTGGAGTTTGCATGTTCTCCCCGTGTTGGTGTGGGTTTCCTCCGGGTGCTCCGGTTTCCCCCACAAGTCCAAAGACATGCGCTATAGGTGAATTGGGTAAGCTAAATTGCACGCAGAGTATGTATGTGTGTGAATGGGAGGTTATGGGTGTTTCCCAGTGATGGGTTGCAGCTGAAGGGCATCCGCTGCGTAAAACATATGCAGGATAAGTTGGTGGTTCATTCCGCTGTGGCGACCCCAGATTAATAAAGGGACTAATCCGAAAAGAAAATGAATGGATGAAGACTAAACCCTGTTAAATAAAATCCCTTAATCCGATCTTTGAATCTAAATTATCTAATAATAATATGAAAACTCTGATTTTTCCTTTTTTTTTTTTTTTAAATGTACTTATATACATTAATGTAATTATTACACAAAATTATTTTTAAATGAATTGTTAGATGTTAAATATTGTGACGATCTCACAAACATTTTAATTTAATAGATTTTTGATACCTTTGGAGCCGTGGGATTGCTAACTTCATATCTGTTTAGTTCTTTTCCCCAAATGCATTTTTAATTAGCAAATGAATGTTCATATTTTTCTGTTGGTTTCCATGGCATCTAAGTTAACATAAAATATTATTAGCATTTTATTTTAATTATTTGTATTGTCAAATTGTTTTCAAAGTACATTATTTTAATCCAATATAGCATGATTAAACAAAATAATTTATATCATATCTAATAATACTTCAATGAATTGTATGCAATAATTAAATAATTTAATTTAATAAATGAACACTAAACCCTGTTAAATAAAATCCCTTAATCCGATCTTTGAATCTAAATAATCTGAATAACATGAAAACTCAGATTTTTCCTTTTTAAAAAATATTAATTAATGTAATTATTACCAAAAAATATTTTTAAACTAATTCTTAGCTGTTAATTATGGAGATTATCCACAAATAATCTGATATATTAAAAAAACCCTCACATTTTCCTTTTTAAAAAATGTTCATTAATGTAATTATTACATGAAGTTAATTATGGAGACAATCCCACAAACCTTTTAATAAAAAATATATTATTTCTGAAATATAAAGACATTCAGGAACACATAAACTGACTATTTTCCTGTCTCTCATCTCCATGCTTCAGTCTCTGCCATAGCGTTATTACTCTGTCATGACTGTGAATCATCATAAGAAACAGAGATGTGTGGTCATGCACCAGTCGTCAGGCTATCAGGTTGAAAATGCATCTGTCAGCTGTATTTTGGAGTCGATCTTCTCTCTCTCATGCCTTCATGCACACAGACAGCTGAAAGTGGCACACAGAAAGCAGCTCTTTATCCTCTGAATGGTGTTCAGAAGTGGGTGTATGATGGAGCGCTGAACCAGAGCAGGTGTCTTGTGTCTATGGCAGGTTTCTGGGTGGCTGCAAGACCACCAATGAGTTTAAGTGTGTTTAACCTGCATGCAACCAGAACCAGAAGAGTTGATGGTCCAAACGTGGAGCTTCTCGGTTTCTCTTCCGGCTTCCTGATGCATTTCACAGCTCCATTTCAAAGTCAATATGACACCGCAGTCCTCTTATGGAAAATCACTTCCTGTTTTAAAATGAAGGGCTTTGTGGGAGTGAATGTACAGCAGGAATTGAAAGATTACAGTGACTATTTAGTTTCATAAGAACTACTGGTGTATAAATTAAACTCAGGAACCTGCGATGCTTGATTTATATGTTAAAACATGCCAAGGTCATATTTTAGTATCCAAGTGATAAACTATACTTTGCATAAAGAAAATGAAATTCTCATATCATTCATTCATTCATTTTCCTTCGACTTAGTCCCTTATTTATCAGGGGTCACCACAACGGAATGAACCGCCAACTTATACAACATATGTTTTACACCGCAACCCAGTACTGGGAAACACCCATACACTCTTGCATTCGCACACATACACTACGGCCAATTTAGCTTATTCAACTCATATAGCGCATGTGTTTGGACTGTGGGGGAAACCGGAGCACCCGGAGAAAACCCACGCCAACATGGGGAGAACATGCAAACTCCACACAGAAATGCCAACTGACCCAACCAGGACTCGAACCAGTGACCTTCTTACTGTGAGGCGACCGTGCTAACCAGTGAGTCACCACGCCGCCCCCTCTCATATCATTAATGTGATTTTTATAAATGTAAATGTGAAAAATGATTAGTTTATTATGCTTAATTCCCATAAACTAGATAATTACAGTAAAATGTATTTTATTTGCATGCACATTGCACAATTTAAATATTATTCGTATAAAATTACTAATAAAATTATAAAATAATTATTTGTTATTTTATTAATTATTATTTATTTAATGTGATTATTATTATAATAAAAATGCGATGCTTGATTTCTACATAAAACATGTCAAGGTCATACTTCAGTATCCAATTCCATTAATTAGATTAAGATTAAGAATATATTAGAGTATAATTACAGTAAAATTTATTTTATTTGCATCCATATTGCACAATTTAAATATTATTAATATAAAATTACTAGTAAAACTGTAAAAAATATATAAAAATAATAAAAATTTATTATTTGTTACTATTATTAAGTATTATTTATTCATTATGATTATATTATAATAATGTATAACCACAATAATAATAATTATTATTAATAAATATTATTATATAAATGTTAAATATAAACAATATAAACAATATATTTTTTTCAAATATGAAGTAATATTCATTAAAAAATAAATAAAATAAATGAAAAAAATTACTATAATAATAATGAAACACTTTCTTATTAAAATTACTTTGAGGTGAAATGTAATTGAGATGTTTAGTAAGATTTCTTCATATATAACGAGGATATAAAATGAACACGGAAACCATCAATAATGAGTTTAAATATTAAAAGTGTAAACATTTTAGGGCATCTGATCATAAACTTAGAAATTCATTCATTCATTTTCCTTCGGCTTAGTCTCTGATTTATCAGGGGTCGCAGTGAAATGAACCACCAACTATTCCAGCTTATGTTTTACGCAGCAGATGCCCTTCCAGCTGCAACCAAGTACTGGGAAACACCCATACACTCTCATTCACACTTATACACTACGGCCAATTTAGTTTATTCAATTCACCTATAGCGCATGTGTTTGGACTGTGGGGGAAACCGGAGCACCCGGAGGAAACTTACGCCAACATGGGGAGAACATACAAACTCCACACAGAAATGCCAACTGACCCAGCCGGGACTTGAACCAGCGACCTTCTTATTGTGAGGCGACAGTGCTAACCACTGAGCCACCGTGCAACCCAAACTTAAAAATTGCAACATAATACACGCATGTCTGGAGAGCAATGTAAGAATGTTGATTTTACCAACATTCTTCTGTGATAAGAACAATAAATAATGCATAATGCAGTTTGGAAATATTTATGGCCTGTGCATTTCTTGCGCTGAGGAGACAAATCCTGAGTTTTGGGATGAGTTTTTAGCACATTCAGACGGATCTCTCCTTTGCTGAGATGTTTGTATTACTACAGTTATTGCCGACGTGAGAAGTGTGAGTTTATTAGACTGGCTCCTTCCAGATCACTGCTTCCCCAAAGTGAGCTCCACTGTAGCGGAAAAGGCAATTACAAATAATGAGGTGAGAGAGACTTATGTGGAAACACTGCCTGATGCTGCTGTGGTTAATATGGCTAACACACACCTAAGTAAATCTTACATTTAATGTATTTGTCTGCAATGCAGTTTACAAGACAAAGTGTTATCATTCAATGCATCAATAATATGCTCTCATAACTTTAGAAAATATCATTTATTTAAGATAAAGATTTTTGCAAACAGATATTTGTATTAGTTGTATAATAGAAATTGTAATAGAAATAATATAACAATAGAAATAATAAGAATAATATAAATTCTATCACTAAAATGATAGAAAACGGATTTTAAAGTTCATATTTTGCACAATATATATATATAAATTCTATTGTACATTATTCATTCATTCATTTTCCTTCAGCTTAGTTCTTTTATTTATCAGGGGTCGCCACAGTGGAATGAACCGCCAACTATTACAGCATATGTTTTACACAGCGGATGCCCTTCCAGCTGCAAGCCAGTACTGGGAAACACCCATACACACTCATTCACACACATACACTACGGCCAATTTAGTTTATTCAATTAACCTATAGCGCATGTGTTTGGACTGTGGGGGAAACCGGAGCACCCGGTTATTTATTATTAATAAATACATAAATATATATATATATATATACTTATATATATATATATATATATATATATATATATATATATATATATATACACATATACATGTATATATATATATATAAATTATATAAATTTATAATTTTGGGGCGCAGTGGGTAGCACGTTCGCCTCACAGCAAGAAGGTCGCTGGTTCGAGCCTCGGCTGGGTCAGTTGGCATTTCTGTGTGGAGTTTGCATGTTCTCCCTGTGTTGGCGTGGGTTTCCTCCGGGTGCTCCGGTTTCCCCCACAGTCCAAACACATGCACTATAGGTGAATTGGGTAAGCTAAATTGTCCGTAGTGTATGTGTGTGAATGAGAGTGTATGGATGTTTCCCAGTGATGGGTTGCGGCTGGAAGGGGATCCGCTGCGTAAAACATATGCTGGATAAGTTGGCGGTTCATTCCGCTGTGGCAACCCCAGATCGCCACAGGGACTAAGCTGAAAAGAAAATGAATGAATATTTATAATTTTTGCTGCTTAAAATGAGGTGAAAACTATACATTTATTTTTTAAATTAAAAAGTATTGCTAAAAATTAAATGTATAGTATTCACCTCATTTTAAGCAGCAAAAATTATAAATATACATATATAATGTAATATATATATATATAAATAAATACATATAAGATATAATATATAAATAAATAAAATATATATTTAGACAGCGAATCAAGACAATCCAACAGAAGTATCTGAAATGTGTATTTAGTGCAACTAAAATACCTTATTTCTGCATTTATTTTTTGAATGTAGGTGCAAACAGATTTAAAATGTATCTTTGCAAAAAAATAAATAAATCTACAAAGCAGTGTGTATAAACGAATGATTGTAATCCACAGACTATGACATCACAGGAGCCCGTCTGAAATGCTCTGAGAGCTGCGTCTCCGTCTGGTTATGCATGCATTGGACTCTGCAGCAATAATCCCACAGACGGGCAGACAGCTCTGACACCACTGTGATGAATGCTCAAGAAAAGACTAGATCCTAAGAACGACATGTAGAAGGAGAGCTGCTCATTAAAACAGCCCGTCTCCTATAACCTGTCGTCTGCAGCTCATACACACACATATTAACCCACAGTCATGCATGAACACACTTTAGCAGGTGCACAGATTCTGCATGGACGTGATCATAGCGATGAATAAAAGAGTCAGAAAAGATTCATGTGTTGTCCTTTTAGGGCTCAGCTCGGTTTGTTTTTAGTTGTGCTGATGCATCAAAGCTCAAGCTGAAGTCTCAAGGTCTGGAAAAACACAGACGCCTGTGTGCGGTGAGAGTCAACCTTGAGTCAAGACAACATTAGCACTGATTAGAGCAATGCGAACTAAAACATCACAATACTGACGTTATTTTCTAACTCGTCATCATGTCGTTCAAAATCTGCACTTTCTTGCTTTAAAAATCCTGTTCGCGCCACAAACAAAGTCAATGAACTTAAAAACAAGAGTCTTTATGATTTTTGCATTGTTTTATCATGTTTTTATGATTGTTTACAAAATGTTTTTAATTCAGTGGTCGCCAACCCGTCGATCGTGATCACAAAAATGTTACATTAAAGTTGGTGATCATTGCTTTCATCTGTATTCATTCTGTTTGCATACTATGAGAAAGATTGATGCATCAATGGAAAATGCATTAAAAAATAAGGTACCTAAAACTCATTTATAAAGTGATTTAATAATTAATGAACAAACAATAAATGAATATATTATCAGCATTATCATGTTCTTCTCAATATTTACAACAACATATTCAATATATTTGTATATTCTGAGCATGTTTGCATACTATGTGAATGAGTGATGCATCAACGTGACATGCATTAATAAATAAAATACCAAATAACTAATACAATTATAAAGAATTCATTTATAAATTCAAGTAAAAACTAATGAACAAACATCATGTTTTTATGATTGTTTACAAAAACTTATTTAATTCAGTGGTCGTGGTCGATTGTGATCACAAAAATGTTGAATTAAAGGTCTCAAGCTGAAAAAGCAAATGAAAAATACAGTATAGCTTTATTTTTCTCTATATTTTTTGATGGGTAGATCTTGCCTTTCTGCAAGGCCGAGGTTAGGGATTTTGGGCTAATAAAGTTGGTGATCACTGCTTTAATCTGCATTTATTCTAAGCATGTTTGCATACTATATGAACGAGTGATGCATCAATGTAACATGCATTAATAAATAAAATACCTAAAGTCATTTAAAAATAAAGCCACAGCCATATCACCCTGCAGCCCAAGAACAGTTACTCACTGAAGCTAAGCAGGGCTGAGCCTGGTCAGTACCTGGATGGGAGACCACATGGGAAAACTAGGTTGCTGTTGGCAGTGATGTTAGTGAGGCCAGCAGGGGGCGCTCAACCTGCAGTCTGAGTGAGTCCTAATGCCCCAGTATAGTGAAGTGGATGCTATACTGTCTATGAGCGCTGTCTTTTGGATGAGACGTTAAACCGAGGTCCTGACTTTCTGTGGTCATTAAAAATCTCATGGCACTACTCGTAAAGAGCAGGAGTGTAACCACTGTGTCCTGGCCAAATTCCCTCCATTGGCCCTTACCCATCATGGCCTCCCAAGCATCCCCATCCACCAAATTGGCTCTTTCACTGTCTCTCCACTCCACCAATAGCTGGTGTGTGGTGAGCGCACTGGTGCCGTTGTCCAGTATCCGATTGGATGCTGCACACTGGTGGTGGTGTGGAGAGACCACCCTCATGATTGTGAAGCGCTTTGGGTGTATGGCCATACACAATAAATGCGCTATATAAATACACATTACATTACATTACATAAATAAACAAGCAATAAATTAATATATTATCAGAATTATCATGTTCTTCTCAATATTTACAACAACATATTCAGTATATTTGTATATTCTGAGCATGTTTGCATACTATGTGAATGAGTGATGCATAAATGAAAAATGCAAATAATAAAAAAATACCAAATAACTAATACAATTATAAAGAATTCATTCATAGTCAAGTAAAAACTGATAAAAAAAACGATATGCACTATGCAACTATAGATTATTACCTCGATAATAAAAGCCTGAACACAAATGCATTTATGTAATGCATCTATTTGCTGAAATAAACAAAGCATGTAAAAATTAATTAACAACAGAATGAGCAAATTAATGCAGAACTAAAACATGCATAAATAAATTAAAGAATAATAAAAGCACAAAAAATGCATGAATACCCAAATGTATTAATAATAAAAAGAAAACAAAAAGATTAATGCATGTATAAATGAACAAACAAATCTACAAATTAATTATATATATATATATATAGAAGCCACGAAAAAGAAGTGTATTCACGTATGTGTATTCATGTATGTGTATCCATGTATGTTTTCATGCATTAAGCAAATTAATTTTAAATATTCTTAAAAAATAAAAGAAGAAATGCATGTGTGTGTGTGTGTGTGTGTGTGTGTGTGTGTGTGTGTGTGTGTGT
>CAIGQV010016298.1:10490154-10535109 GCA_903798115.1 Danio jaintianensis
TTTATTTTGCTTTAATGAGAGAACATTTAATATTAACTAAAATAACAAGGATTATTATTATTACTAAATAAATATAGAATATAGAATACTAAATGATACTACAAATACTAAAATATTTATATTGACAAAATTATTATTCATATAATTAAAATATAAGTAAAATTGTCCTAATATTAGAAAAACAATAACAACAAAATGCATTATTGTTTATTAAATAATATAAATATAGAACATATAATCCATTCGGTTGACATAACCAGGTCTGCAGAAATGAGCAGCATGAACATTTTGCATGTTATCTTGTAAATATTTGTATAGTATAAGATCAAGAAAGTCATTAAGGTTTAAATTAACTTTTGCTAAAGCTAGTTTTACTTTTAGAGTATCGCATCCGTGGAATTTGATACCACGATCTGTTGGAAAATGTTTATCTTTTAAATCATTTATGTATAATTTAATCTTAATAATCAACATTGTGAACACTAGGTTTTTGCTACTGTTGAAAACTGTTGTTGTGGTTGTTTTTTGTTGCTCATTTAAGTATTGTTTATAGTCATAGGCCTTTAACATCTGGCAAAGGCACCACCAATGAAACCGTCTTTGGGCTAATTTGGGTACATTTACGTTCTTAGGGAATGTTGATTAATGTACACTGTCCCTTGTTGTGAAAAATGAATGAATGAATAAATGAATGAATGAAGTGAAGTGAAGTGAAGTGAAGTGTGGCCAAGTATGGTGTCCCATACTTGGAATTTGTGCTCTGCATTTAACCCATCCAAATGCACACACACAGTTAGTGAACACACACATACCGTGAACACACACCCGGAGCAGTGGGCAGCCATGCTGCGGCGCCCGGGGAGCAGTTGGGGGGAACGGTGCCTTGCTCAAGGGACTCACCTCAGTCGTGGTATTGAGGGTGGTGGAGAGTGCTGGTCATTCACTCCCCCCTCCCCCAATTCCCGCTGGTACCGAGTATCGAACCAGCAACCTTCGGATCACGAGTCCAACACTCTAACCACCAGGCCACGACTGAATGAATGAATAATAAGGTTTGGAATGGATTTGGCGACAAAATGAATATTAAGAAATCATAAAAAAAAACAGAAAGACAATACAATAATGATAAAAAAAATTAAGTGAACAACCCTTTAATGCATTCATCAAATGTCCGTCCCACACATTTCTCCTCAGCGCTTTTATGCCTGCCAGTGTTGTTGACTAGAACAACAGTAGATCACCGCAAACACGTCAGAGGCACCAATACAACACGTGTCTCCTGACATTTTATGGCCTTCATCGCCATATTTTTTAGCGTTGGCTGATGAGTTTTAGCGTCACGCACACAGAGCGAGGCCAGCGGCTTCTCTTAACACCACTGAAGTGCCTGCAAATCACAGGAAGTGAACAACAGGCCATGAGCATCAGTGAGTCACTGGATTCGAGAGCTTCACCGGCACATCAGACCAACACCGACACACCTAATTACACCACAATCAACTGCGTATATCCTACAACTGCAGAGAAGCCCAGAGATATCTTACATGTTATGAAGAAACATATTTATTTATTTATTTATTAGAAAATAATTTTTCCCCCAATTTCTGTTTAATGGAGTGAAGATTTTTTTTCAACATATTTCTAAACATTATATTATTAATAACTCATTTCTAATAACTGATTTCTTTTATCTTTGCCATGATGACAGCACATAATATTTGACTAGATATTTTTCAGGATACTAGTATTCAGCTTAAAGTGACATTTAAAGGCTTAATTAGGTTAAAGTTAGGGTAATTAGGCAAGTCATTATATAACAGTGGTTTGTTCTGGAGACAATCCAAAACTAATATTGCTTAAGGGGGCGAATAATATTGACCTTAAAATGATTTAAAAAATTTAAAACTGCTTTTATTCTAGCCGAAATAAAACAAATCAGACTTTCTCCAGAAGAAAATATATTATAGGAAATACTGTGAAAAATTCCTGAATCTGTTCAACATCATTTGAGAAATATTTGAAAAAGAAAAACAATTCACAGGAGGGCGAATAATTTTGACTTCAACTGTGTGTCCCAAACAAATATAAATGAAAAGACATTCATAAGACACACTAAAGGCAAAATGTACACTGCTTATGACTGTCAAACGTGGGTTTAGGTTTGTCATAGGTTTGTCAGGTTTGTTGCTCTAAAACTGTCAGTATGTGGTGACAAGTTATTACGTCTTAATGAATCATTAATTCAAATATTTGTTCAAAGCAGTTGATTCATTTTGAATCAAAGCAAGTGGCTGTCTTTATGAACAGATCGCTGAATCGTTTACTCAAATGATTCGTTAAAAAACAGATTCATTAATGAATGAAACACTGCAGTGTTGATTGCATTTAGAACACTTCTTGAAAGCAAATAAAATTAATTTGTTTATTTTTCATCAGGTGTAGCACATGAATACGCAGAGTGCAAAGCACCTCAACATTTGTATTTTATTTTATTATATCAGGACAAAAAAGTGCACTTTTTTTTTTCTTTTTAGATCAGATATGAAATAGTTCAGCAATATCATACAAGAAAGTGTAGGGTTTTTCTTAATATAAGCATGAGCACCATCGCAAATGTGATGATTTTAAATAAACTTGACAAACAAGATCATGTGTACATTACCTTTTAGATGAAATATTGTCTGTTTTTTAATTATTCGCCAATACAAACAAAGACAGAGCTCAATGTTTGAGCATCTCAGAGTAACACTGCACTGCTTCCTTCCTGAATGAATCTGTATGATTATGCAAGTCAATGATTAAATGATCCACTCATCACTTTGTTTCTAATGAATCCTGTTTTGTACAAATCACTTGAATGACTCAGTGGTCCAAAATCAATTTTGTCCATATCACACCGCCCTACCATTTACCACATTACACATTCATTTACACTCAAAAAAATGACATTTGCAGTTTGTTCAAACTACTTATATAAAATAAGCTAAAGCAACACAACTCTTCAGTTTTCTTTGAGACAACAAAATGGTTTTAAGTTCAATCCACTTATATTTGCAAAAACTAATAAGTTAACTTAACTGCTTCATGTTTTCCCAATACAAATCTGTTGTGTGGAACCCAGCATTTTACAGTGTATATGATACAGCACAAGCCAATAAAAAGCACACAGGATCCCTAAAAAAACAGAAATTCTCCCCCGTTCCTCACACTGTCAGCTCAGCGTCACATTGGACCCGTCTGTAACCGCATACAGACACACACACAGTGCCAATTAGCATCCCCACCTGTCGTGCCGGTTCAGCGGTGCGGCGTCTGCTGGGTGTGAAATTGGCCACAGCCGATCTGGATTTCATCCGTGAACTTGCTAAACCCCTGCTGCGTCCCAACCCAAGCCAGTTGTGACCTCCAGTGATACACACCGGACACGTCACATCCGCTTCTGCCACGCTTACAGAGAGATTTAACTGGATATGTCGTGTGTGTGTGTGTGTGAGGTCAGGAGGGGATATGGACTCGTTTAAATGCATGCTGCATTAAAGACAAGTAATGCATCCATTTATCTTCTTTGACTATGCGGCTCTGTTCCAAACCCTGCTGTCTACGTAGGTTGCCACCTTCTAAGAAATGAATCAAATAAGTAACGATTTAGTTTCAATGCAGTATATTTAAATACTAACATTTTAAATGTAGTCTATTTTGTGTTAACTATATTGATTTAATCAGAAACAGTAAAAAAAAACCTGTAATATTATAATTATATAATTTCAAGCTGTTTAACATTGTTTAAAACACTCTAATATGCCGATTGGATAATATTTATAAATATCAATGATGAAAAAAGTTGTGCTTCCTCAGATTTTAATAGAAAACTGTAATTGTTTATATAAATTATGTGATTAATTTTAAAGGAAGAGTATTTATTTGAATTATTTTGTAGTTTCTTTCATTAAAAAATGTATTAACTGTCACTTTTTAATGCATTCTTAACTTCTTTTTAAAAAAATTACTATCCTTAAAAAATTAATTGATTAATAAATGCTTACAATAACATTCTTTACTCTCAAATCATGCATATGAATCACAATAAATAAGATAAACAATTTAAAAAAATTTCAGCTGGTAGGCATTAACATTTACATTTATTCATTTAGCAGATGCTTTTATCCAACGTATTTAAATATGTAGCACATAAATGAAATTAACAAATTTTATTCAAAATAAATTGTGTAATGTATTATACACTATAAAGTATTATATTCATTCATTTTCCTTCGGCTTAGTCCCTTTATTCATCAGGGGTCGCCACAGTTGAATGAACCACCAACTTATCCAGCATATGTTTTACACAGCGGATGCCCTTCCAGCTGCAACCCAATACTGGGAAACATCCATACACTCTCATTCAAACTCATACACTATGGACAATTTAGTTTATTCAATTCCCCTATAGCGCATGTGTTTGGACTGTGGGGGAAACCGGAGCACCCGGAGGAAACCCACACCAACACGGGGAGAACATGCAAACTCCACACAGAAATGCCAGACGACCCAGTTTGGACTCGAACCAGCGACCTTCTTGCTGTGAGGCCACAGTGCTAACCACTGAGCCACCGTGTCGCCTAAATTATTATATTTTAATTTATATTATACTATGTCAAAGACTATAGAATACACAAGACGTGTCACTCGTATAGTTTTGAATGGGTAAAAGTGTAACGGTCAATATGACAAATGAAGCCCCACCTACTAGTACAGGAGCCAATCAGCGATCACTATATACTGAGGACTCTCCGGGGGAGGGGCTCAGACCAGATGTGAGTTTCTGCAGATTTTGTGTGATTCGAACGTTTAGAAATGAAGCTAAAGAGACAGTTGTTGCTTAATTTTATTGGTGATTCCTAATATGAAATTTAATTGTAAGCTTGGCAAGCAATTTTGGAGAATTTGATGTTTCCCCATTCAAACAGAATGCCCAAGCATGCTGACGAGAGGCAATTCAAAGATGGCCACTGAGTGAAATGATTTGCCTAAAGGGACTTTGACTATGTACACTTTTTAATTTGCAACAATTTTTATTCAACAGTCCAATCATTTATTCACAGAATATTTTAATATTAAACAGCAGATTCAGTATTCATTTCAACAGTTTTTATTTTTAATTAACAAATAGTAAACACTGAAGGTGCTAATAGGGCTGCACGGTGGCACAGTGGGTAGCACGATCGCCTCACAGCAAGAAGGTAGCTGGTTCGAGACTCGGTTGGGTCAGCTGGCGTTTCTGTGTGGAGTTTTCATGTTCTCCCCGTGTTCGCGTGGGTTTCCTCCGGGTGCTCCGGTTTCCCCCACAAGTCCAAAGACATGTGGTATAGGTGAATTGGGTAAGCTAAATTGTCCGTAGTGTATGTGTGGCATCCGCTGCGGAAAACATATGCTGGATAAGTTGGCGGTTCATTCCGCTGTGGTGACCCCAGATTAATAAAGGGACTAAGCCGAAAAGAAAATGAATGAAGGTGCAAATACACAGAAGACCACCGAGATGACCTTATGAAGGTGTGATCGCTGCCAGAAATTGCTCTGTGCTATATTTAAAATGCATCTGTCTGCGTTAGTAATAATTCTTTAGTGGCCATGACTCCAGCAAACTGAATGAAATGAATACCCAATAAACAAAGTCTCATTTCTACCAAGGTCTTTTATTCCATTGCAAATCCCACAGCATTTTGAGCATTTGCTTGATTCCTCCCAAAACACTAGTTGTAATTATAGCACACATTTGTTTTTCTGTCAGATGAAAATGACTTGAATGAGACGTTTCAAGAGACCTTAAACAACCATTAATGTTGTGTGAAATAAACATTCTATAAATGTCATGTGTGTGTGTCTTTTAACAGTGAAACGCTCCAACAGTGAAGACCTGAAGGCATCTCTCACATGGGCGTTCAGGTGACAGGGTTGTTTTCCCAGAGGCGCAGGCATTTCTCAGGCACACCGAGCACGAAACTGACAGATATCTGTGGCTGACAAACTAGCCAATCATGAAGGCTTCAGTTATGACATCATAAAACAACCGCCATACAAGCGTGAAGCATATTGAACCATCAATCCTGCAATCAGAGCATGAACTCTATTATGTTTTGTGCTAAAGCCCACACACATATACACACACACCATTGGCATTTACTCAGAAATGCTGCATTAAACTAATAACCACATTTGCAGAAGGAAAACGCATGGCACTTTTGATACCGTTGCCAGGGGATGCCATGAGGTTGCTACGGTGTTTGTAGAAATCCCCTGATGCTCTTTTGTTATGATGAAAATACTGATACAGATTTATTTTTGGTTTATATCTAAATGTTTTGAGTTTTAACCAGTTAAATATTATATAAAATACTATATAAACAATAAATATTTAAGAAACATTCAGCCATTATAATTATTTAATATAATAATAAAAATGAATGTAACTAACCTATTTTCATTTTTAGGTTTGTTCAATTGATATATGACTGACATTTGATTTAGAATGAATTGTTGTTATCAAACTAATACATCTGAGCATAAATTTGAGGAATTTGTCTTCAGAGACACATCAAATAAAAACATTTATTAGTAAATATAAATCATAAAACATTAATTACGGTTTTTAAAATAAGTATTGGTCAAACCAACTTTCATTATGTAAAGTCATTATATTTATGCTGCTGTTTACCATCTTGTTTAACGTTGTTAATTACTTAATATTGCCTAAAATTAATATGTAGCATAATTTTAAGTATGGGGGGCATGGTGGCTCAGTGGTTAGCACTGTGGCCTCACAGCAAGAAGGTCACTGGGTCGAGTTCCAGCTGTATTGGCTGTAGTGTGTGAGTCTATGGTTGTTTCCCATTACTGGGTTGCAGCTGGAAGGGCAATCGCTGCGTAAAACATATGCTGGAATAGTTGGTGGTTCATTCTGCTGTGGCGACCCCTGATAAATCAGGGACTAAGCTGAAGGAAAATGAATGAATGAATGAATTTTGAGTACTTTATTAAAGAAATAAACATTAAATGTTACCTTATGTGGGAATAGCACTGGACTCACTAAATTCAGACAAGATTAATAAATTATTAAGTTTAAAAATGTTAACATATTGGTCAAACAAACTAGCAACCAGGTAGTTTCTTACAAAAAAAGCTGAATGTGTGAGATTATTTAATCAGTTTTATCCTGCACCAGATGATATAAATCATTAAAAATAAAATAAACAAACAATACTGCAAGTAAAGCAAAGGTTGGTCAACTGCTGCATATGGTCTAACCTAAGAATTAGGTTATTCATTCATTTTCCTTCGGCTTAGTCCCTTATTTATCAGGGGTCACTACAGCGGAATTAACCGCCAACTATTCCAGCATATGTTTTACACAGCGAATGCCAGCTGCAACCCAGTGCTGGGAAAGAATTAGGTTATTCAAAATAATTATTTGGCATAAATTTGAGTATCTAATCAAAAAAATTTAAACATTAGTGTTATATTCCATATTACACTGCAAAAATTGCTGGATACCACACGATTCCTTCATGTTGACCCAACACATATCAATTAAGTTAACTTAAGGAATTAACCCTTAGGAATTGTGTTGCTTCAACTCATTTTACATGAGTAGTTTAAACAAGCAGCAAAAGTCATTTTTTGAGTGTATATTATACTATTAAATGCTGCTTTACCTTTGAAATCTGCTCCTTTCTCCTTAGACGCATTAATCCCAAATATTGGCATTAATCAGTCAATATTAATACACAAATATAAATTAAGAATGAAGACCTGTTATTTAAAATAATTAGTGTTGGGCATAAATTTGAGTATCTACCACATTAAAAAAAACATTAGGGTTATATTCCATATTATATTACACCATCAAATGCTACTTTAGCTTTGAAAACTGCTCCTTTCTTCTGAGACGCACCAAATGTTGACATTAGTCAGTCAATATTGATACACAAGTATAAATGAACCCAATCATCTGTCAAATTGTAATTAGGAGGTCGCAATAGCACTCAATAGCAAGCAGCACAAACCACTAATCAGCAGTGAAGCAAATATGCTGACCTGCGAGTCTGAACAGCAACGCAACATCAATGGATCTTCCTGAGCTTGCGGATGCACCATCCCACGGCACACAAGCTGGAAAATTGCCACTCACGTCGGCTAAACGATATTCACAAAGCGGCCCTCCAATTGGGAGTCCGACAGTAACTTAAAGGTTACAGCCTAATTAGACGAGGCTTCTGATTTCAAAGGCTCTGAGCTCATTAAAGCATCTCGGCCTCCCGACAGCAGCTGCGGCCTCGCGCTCCGTGCGTCCCGTCTCTGACACTCCACCGAGAGAACCACGCAATAGGATCCGATCTAGACCTGCACAATTAAAGTACACATGAAATCAAAACTAACCATATTGATTTTGTTAGCTCACATTGCTAGTTTTGTGGTGAACATTTCATCTGTGCATGTCATTAAGAAAAAAAAAATGGCTTTGATTGAAATCTGTAAATGCACTTCCTGTTTGTTTTCAGTTAAATTGTCAGATTAGGTCTGTCTGAGGTATTGGGCGGGGCTAACATACTTAACCACGCCCCTCCAGGTTGTAATAACTCTCCCCAAACCCTTTTCTCCATCTTTCTGAATGAAATGCCTACTTTACTACATCCAATCAGCTCGCTGTAGAAAAAACTTGTCACACCCACTATTTTCTCAATTAATTTTCCGTTTCTCTAGGAACTGCGTCAAAGTACGAATTAAAAAAAATGGTCGCAACTTCTGGTTCATGCGGACTTGAATTGTTTTTAAATCGAAATCGCGAAAGCTGCGATTATTTCGATGCGCTATCAAATATGGTAACAAACATATACTCTTTGAACATTCATAAGCACATTATTCTGAACAAAGTAAAAATGTGACAATTTAAATGTATGTTGACTTTTTATTATTATTATTATTATTATTGGGGATATGCAAATATTTTATGCAAATGCAAATGAAAATATTATGCAAATATTCGCACATATTTCAGACAGTACCTTGTTTGTATTATTGGCTTTACTTTGGACCAGAAATATTTGCCCAGAAAAGCCTGATGATTCCTTTGTTTGTCTAAAAGTCTAAAAATGTTATTGCCTCTTCTTGGAAAACGGGGATCTCCTGGGATTGTTCAGAAGATGAAAGGGATGTTTATCCTGGAAAACCTTGATCTCGACTTCATTTCTTCTTTTTTTTACAGAACTGGAATTTTCCAGGTTTATTATAACTTCAGATTACAGTAAGTTTTTAAACAATTGAGATCTTATTTAATAAAACAATTTCACAAAAGGATAAGTACAATTTTATGTAGTAATTTTGATGGGGGGTTTTTTGTTTGTTTTTGTGGGGTGATAATCATCGTCATAAAAGCTGTTGATGGATAATCATTTTAATTCAGCTTGCTGTCTGAAATCAAAAGTCCAGTACTGGGAAACACCCATACACAATCATTCACACACATTCATACACTACGGCCAATTTAGTTTATTCAATTCACCTATAGCGCATGTGTTTGGACTGTGGGGGAAACCGGAGCACCCGGAGGAAACCCACGCCAA
The DNA here is from genome assembly GCA_903798115.1 of Danio jaintianensis. Taxonomy (NCBI): domain Eukaryota; kingdom Metazoa; phylum Chordata; class Actinopteri; order Cypriniformes; family Danionidae; genus Danio; species Danio jaintianensis. The sequence goes on from CAIGQV010016298.1 coordinate 10,499,772, forward strand.
CACGGGGAGAACATGCAAACTCCACACAGAAATGCCAACTGACCCAGCCAGGACTTGAACCAGGGACCTTTTTGCTCTGAGGCGACAGTGCTAACCACTGAGCCACCGTGCCGCCAATATCTGCAAATTTATTCTGCACATTACATTTAAAATATCAATAAATATCTTTACTTGCATTACTTGCAAACAGATACATTTTGACTTCATACTGAACCATTATAATGCTTTAAATGGTAAACAACTGGTTTAACTGGTAAAAAAATCTGCTTAATTTGATAAAGAATTCAATTTAAAAACAATATAATAATCAATAATCAATCATAAATTAAGTTGACACTTATTAACTTGAAACTGAATGATTCTCTTTATAAAACAGTCCCATCTTCTTTCTGAAATCTCCTTGACAAAAACAAAAGCAGTGCTCGCACCAAGCAAACAAGGTAGCGTGTTATTAAAAACAGTCCCGTATCCACTTGAAGGAATGTTGACACAGTAGCCAAGAGCCGCTGCGAGGTCTGTTTCTAATATCCCGATATTCCACAACAGCTCCCGACTCCACACAGACAGGAATGTGGAAGAAAAGAGCGCAGACGCAGGTGCAGCGCAGCTTTAACCAGCAGCAGCTGACAGTGAAAGCATCAAGCAGCGCTGACCGTCAACACACGGCTACTGCTTTAGACAGATAGATAAGATTCTGACGGTATGATAACATTGGATAAAAGTATCACATATGGCTGTTCGATATTGGAAAAATCTGACATTGCGGTATTTATTTTTCTGCAATATATATTGCAATACGAATACAATTTCACCAGATGACTTGAATATCTCTTTTCGGAAAGAATGAATCATTTTAGATTGCCTGGGATGATTCTGCAGTGGGTCTGCATAAAATACACAAGCATAAATAAATACAATAAAGAAAAAGATACAAGGTGGCGCGGTGGCACAGTGGGTAGCACTGTCGCCTCACAACAAGAAGGTCGCTGGTTCGAGCCTCGGCTAGGCCAGTTGGCATTTCTGTGTGGAGTTTGCATGTTCTCCCCGTGTTGGCGTGGGTTTCCACCGGGTGCTCCGGTTTCCCCCACAGTCCAAACACATGCGCTATAGGTGAATTGGGTAAGCTAAATTGTCCGTAGTGTATGTGTGTGAATGAGAGTGTATGGGTGTTTCCCAGTGATCGGTTGCAGCTGGAAGGGCATCCGCTGCGTAAAACATTTGCTGGATAAGTTGGCGGTTCAATCCGCTGTGGCGACCCCAGATTAATAAAGGGACTAAGCCAAAAAGAAAAGGAATGAATGAATGAAAAAGATACAAATGAAATAAAACAAAGTGTGTTGTGGTTTTTCTGAGGACTTGTACAGTATTCAGGTACAGTAAATGAATAATCACACGTGAAATAATAGTACATAATCTTTTTTGTATTAATAATTAAATAATATTCATGTTGAAGTTAGAAAACACTATAATTGCTCATGCCTGAATGCTTTTAAAATCAAAAACACATGCAAATGATGAATTATAATCCAGACTCCACATTGCATATCCTGCGACGTGACTATTGCAAATGCAAATCTCCTTGCGATATCGATGCTGAAACCATATATTGTGCAGCCCTTGTATTACGGTATTGTGATTACTGCTCTAAAATATGATCTTTTTAAATGTCTGGGTAAAAAACAACTACGTATTCCCCCCTTTGAACACAACATATTTTATTTTAAGAAACATTTTGGGACAGTAAACATGTGAGACTAAACAATTCAAATGAATGATTGCCTGTGATTCTGCTGTCTTCATTAATTTCAAAAACACTGATTTCTTTACAACTTTTCTTTAGTATGTTTATATGTGGATATAAAGTAAACCCACTGCACTAAACAGGTCTATAGCATGTTTGGATGTTGGTTTATAAGCGATTAGTTTTTCAGATGCTGAATCGTGGGCTGACCAGTAGATTTTGATGCGGAGGGTCCTTTTCGTCTGGAGATACTGTTGCCCTAAAAAACTAATTATTAGAAACACAAATCACTTATTAACCAACATCCAGCATGCTATAGAGCTGAACAGTCCAGTGGCTTTACTTTATATAAAAGAAAAGAAAGATCTCCAAAGATGCCTCTTTAAGTTGTGAAGAAATCTGTGTTTTTGAAGCTAATGAAGACAGTAGAAGTCAATGATTTTTTTCTTGAATTATTTAGCCTGACATGTTTTCTGCTCCAAAATATTTTATTTATCATTTAATTACTTAAATAATTTTAAACCCAGACATTTAAAAAAAAGAACATATTGTAGAGCACTAATCACAATACCGTGATATTTTTATCCAATGTTATCATACCGTCAGAATCTCCATGCCTAACTGTAGGAATTAGGGCTGCACAATATATCGTTTCAGCATCCATATCGCAATGTGTCCATCCGTTCACATTGCAAGATATGCATTGAGTCTGATATTATAGCCACAGAATTGTATTTAATTACTGTATTTATAAAGAATATATATGATTTATTACGATAGAAATCTTACGTAGAATTTTTGTTTTTGGTTCTAGTCCAAATATCTACATTTCAAAGCAAAATCAAGATCATTTTACTGAGCCCACTGGCAGATAATTTTGCTTGTTTTAAGGAAAATCTCTCAATTTTCACTTGATTCTTTGACTTTTTTTGACTTGAGCTGAAAACCAAACAATATTTTTACTTGACCTAAGAACTTTTAGGTATTTGGACTAGAAACGAGGCAAAGCAAACTAAGAAAAGCATTTTTAGCATTGTGATTATTCAATTTCTGTACCTGAATACAGTTAGACTCCCCATAAAACCGTCAAATAGTGCTGTTCAAACTATCTTGTGAAACTGTATTCATATTGCAATATTAAGCGCAGAAAAAAATATTGCAATATCACATATTTCCAATATCCTGCAGCCCTAGTAAGAATTTTATAACAGAACATTTTAGCAGTTTTAAAAAACCTTGACTTTTCCAAACGACAGTAAACCTTGAAACCGGTTATCGTCGCATGCCTAGTCACGAGCGCGCGCAGAATGTGGACGCATCCCGACCCCCACGGCAGGGCAAAAGTGAAGTCACATGGAGCAAATGCAGGGCGACGTGTTGGAGGCCCCGGTCAGGAATGAGAGGCCTGCAGATCTCATCAAAGTCAGACCCGGCCGCAGCCCGACGTTCAGCTCCAGTCAGCAGTTTATTGTTTTGTGAATGACCGGGGGGGATTGACACCCTGCCGCGAGGACACATTCCCTCGCATGTTTGCTCTGCTGAGGGTGCGGCTCAACTGGGAGAAAATACACAAAATAAAGCTCATTTCGATTGAGGTGAGACGACTGAGAGAGAGACTGGAAAATCAGTCTATCTTAAAACATACTTTAAAATAAGGTTTCATTAGTTCATGTGTTTACTAACATGAACAAACAATCTTTTACAGTATTTATTCAGCTTTGTTGTCATTGTTAGTACTTGTTAACTTACAGTGCATTAACCTAATGTTAACTAGCACACCTTTGGATTATAATAATGCATTAGTTAATGCTAAACTATGATTATTAAATGCTGTACAATATTGTTTATCCTTGGTTCATGTTACTAAATATATTAACACTAACTAATGGAAAGCTTGCTGGCATAATCTGGGTAAAGTACATGAAATGTAATGTGAAAATGAAATCATTAATAAAAATCCAGTTTAAAAAGTCCTGTTCTATTAATACATTATTTGCACTTTATTATTATCTGTTATAATAAATTAAATTTAATGTTGAACAATGTTGTGTTTTTTAAATAACATTAAATATTATATTAAATATAAATCAATAAAACAACATATTATAAACATTATTATATATTATATTAATGTTGGATTTCAAATTAATTTAGCAAAGCAGCTACACTGAATTAATTAAAAAGATTTGTCTTTTAATAAAATTATTGGTATTTTGACAATTAGTTGTAGTGGTATTTTTGTATCACATCAGTTAACTAATAATAATTATATACTCAATAATAATGAAAATGGCGGTTCATCCCGCTGTGGCGACCCCAGATTAATAAAGGGACTAAGCCGAAAAGAAAATGAATGAATGAATGAATAATGAAAATAGAAATGTTTGTTGATTTACATAATACATACATTAATTTTCATATTTTTTTTATTATTAGATTTCATATTATCATGTTATATTATTCTAATTTATTACAATTTAATGTTTTTATTAATGCTAATTACAGTTATAATATTTCATTTTATGAAGAGAAAAGTCATTATTAATTAAAAAACAACAACAGAACAAATGTAAATGTAAATAGCAATAAACATAAAAACTGAATTTATGTTGTATTATAAATCAATGTAATACATACTTCATGTTCCTGAACCATAATATTATGTCATTGAAACACACAAACAAATTAAAGCAAATGATACAAATAAAAATAAATAAATAATAATCAGAATTGCATTTATACTATTTGTTGAATATACAGTTACATGGATATCAACAGACTGAAAAATATCTTTAAAAAACTATTAAAAAACAAAAACAATGTCAAATAAAAACTATTTAGAAATAATTTATATATTTTTTAAATTACAGTTTTATTATTTTATTTTTAAAAAGGCATAATCAATTAAAAAACAACAGGACAAACGTAGATGTAAATAGCAATAAACAAAACCGAATTTATGTTGTATTATAAATCAATATAATACATACTTTATGTTCCTGAACCATAATATTATGTTCCTGAAAGCTAATATTATGTCATTAAAACACAAAAATAAAACAAATGATAAAAATGCAAAAACAATACAAATAAAATAATAATCATAATAATTAGAAATGCATATTATATTATATTATATTATATTATATTATACAGTTACATGGATACCAACATATTATATATATTGAATACACAGTTACATGGATACCAAAGAGAATTTTTTAGGGAAATCCATAAACTTGTGCTTTCAGATCATGCACCAGACACGTCACCATCACTGCATATCAGTCATGGACAAAATAAATAGGCAAACTTTTGACTCTGGCTAAGCTCTGTCCAGTGTGTGTTTAGCCGACATGTGAGCTGTTATTAGGACATTTGTGCCTGGACTGACGACTGTAACCGATGCAAGCACAGACATCACTGGAGAAGAAGAAACAACATCAACAAACAACAACAGCCTATTCAGTGTCAGGCTCAGCATCACATGACACACGGGCATTTGTACATCATCTAGAAGAGCAGAGCGTCTCTTTCTTTCCTTCCATCCCCCACAATCCACAGTGCTTCCTGCCGCTCTGTCAATAAAGTCAACCAGCTGCACTTCAACCCACTTCTGACTAACTAGGTTAGAGAGGAAAACTGCACCATAGATGGCCAGAGCACTGGGAGACTGAGCTCAGAGTAAAAGTTCATTCCTTAAAAATAAAACATTGAAAAGTTACACTCAGGGATGAGAATGCCTATTAGTGTTGTCAAAAATATAGATATATAGTTAAATATTGATACTGAAATATTTTATTTTTATTGGTATTTAACAAGACTGTACATATTAGTGTTGTCACAATATTGGAATTCGGTACCTATCGATACTGAAATTTTAAAAACGTCAATTTCCCGCTAACATTTAAGCGCGGTTGAGCATTCTTAAACAGCGCTGATTTGCCATTGTGTTCACGTGCTCAACAGAAATGACTGTGATTGGCCATGAAGGTCATCAGTTCACCTCTGTTTACTGAGTGTAACCACAGATACAAACACTGGAGCGTTTTAAAGCCGCAATTCATCAGCGGATCGCTCGTATGTCAGCTTATAGACAAACCAGCTGATCGACGAGACTTTGAAATGCTCCAGTGTGCCTGTATCTGTGGTTACACTCAGTCAACAGCGGTGAGTTCGGTGAACTGATGACCTTCACGGCCAATCACAGTCATTTCTGTTGAGCACGTGAACACAATTGCAAATCAGCGCTGTTTAAGAACGCTCAACAGCGCTCAAATGTTCACGGGAAATGGACGTTTTTAAAATTTCAGTACCGACTGGTACCGAATTCCAGTATCGTGACAACCCTATTACAGAGTAGTATATAATATAGAATAATAAAACATACAGATTGACTTAGTTTTCTTATTGTCCAACTATCCCCTCAAAACAAAATAAAATGAATGCAAATAAAAAGTATTAATTAAAAACAAACATGTCCTCTGAAAACGAGAAAATAAATGGATACCGAAATATTTAAAATGATGCAATCTTGCTTTTGGTTAGTATTGATATTGTTTGCTCTTTTTCTCTTTTCTCACCAGCAAGGAGATGAATAATTAATAATAATAATAGGATTTTAAGGGGCGACACGGTGGCTCAGTGGTTAGCACTGTGGCCTCACAGCAAGAAGGTCGCTAGTTCGAGTCCCGGCTGGGTCCGTTGGCATTTCTGTGTGGAGTTTGCATGTTCTTCCCATGTTGGCGTGGGTTTCCTCCAGGTGCTCCGGTTTCCCCCGCAGTCCAAACACATGCGCTATAGGGGAATTGATTAAACTAATTTGGCCATAGTGTGTGAATGTGAGAGTGTATGGGTGTTTCCCAGTACTGGGTTGCAGCTGGAAGGGCATCCGCTGTGTAAAACATATGCCAGAATAGTTGTCAGTTCATTCCGCTGTGCCGACCCCTGATAAACACTCTCACATTCACACACACTCTCATACACTACGGCCAATTTAGTCCATCCAATTCCCCTATAGCGCATGTGCTTGGACTGTGGGGGAAACCGGAGCACCCAGAGGAAACCCACGCCAACACAGGGAGAACATGCAAACTCCACACAGAAACGCCAACTGGCCCAGCTAGGACTTAAACCAGCAACCTTCTTGCTGTGAGGCCACAGTGCTAACCACTGAGCCACTGTGCCGCTATGCAATACTCAACAACAATACCTCCTATTTTTCCAGTATCGTGCAACCCTAATGCTAATTTTGCACAACATTCAATTGTCTGTTTGATAAAAAGTGTGTGACGTAACGTTTAAATGCAAATGATCCACAATCCTGAACCACAGCAACAAAAACGTTTGTACCCTAGCAACTTTTAATGGTGTTTCACAAGTCCCCGAAACAGATTTGTTAAACATGTTTGAATGTCGTGGCCTTGAATATGAAGTCATGCTGCGGTCAAGCAGGAAATTCGCTGTGCTGTACATCTATAATAATGGAAAATGTAGTTAACACTGGCGAACTGCGGGCCGGTTGCTTCTCTTTGTGCTGGTCTGGACAGGACACGCAGCACATTGCAGCACACCTGCATTTTAAAAGGACAAACAGCAGAATCTCACGGCCGCTGTGCAAATGCTGAGGGCAGCAGGACGGCGTCACAATGAAACAGTGAACGGTACAAATGAGCCCACTGACCAGATTCATTATCTGTTAATGCAGAGCACATGGCTGATTGGAAAACAACTCAGCCTTTTGTGCATCTTCACAAGGTCAGCGCAGTCGGAGGAATCCACGAGTCTCCACAGCACCTCCGGCCGCTCCAGAAGAAGAAAATCTGATGAACCGTTGACTCCCAGGGGCCAAAGACACCAGCTCAATGGGCCCCTGTGTTAGAGACGGAAATAATGCAGCAGAACGCAATCTTCAAGATGCATGTATGCTGTTCTACACTGACAAAAATGATTCATTGGGTTTTTATAAGGTAAGTGGTTGCAAACCATTTATATGGGCTGAATTTAAACATACACATTAAATTTAGGAATGTTCAACTTAATTTGTTTGTTTAAATTTAGCACATTGTTTGCAACCACTTATAACTCAAAAAAAAAATATTTGCAAATCCAATGAATCATTTTCTTTCAGTGTAGAGGTCACAAGTGAAGCAAACAGTATTTTGGGGAAAGTTTTTCTTGTATAGTATAATAGGTTTTCAATTAGGCCTGTCACAATAATCAATATTTCGACTTATCGTGCAATACTTGGAGATGACCTCAATACGTTTTTAGCGTTGCAATACACGTTCAAGCTCATGAATAAAGTTAAAGCCATTTTACAATGACATTTACATTCTACCTCACCGGTGTCAACATTTAAAATTGGACCCATTTACCTAATAGGACATTCATTCATTTTCTTTTCAGCTTAGTCCCTTTATTAATCTGGGGTCGCCACAGTGGAATGAACCGCCAACTTATCCAGCATATGTTTTACGCAGCGGATGCCCTTCCAGCTGCAACCCATCACTGGGAAACATCCATGCACTCTCATTCACACACAAACACTACGGACAATTTATCCTTCCCAATTCACCTATAGCGCATGTCTTTGGAGTTGTGAGGGAAACCGGAGCACCCGGACGAAACCCACGCCAACACGGGGAGAACATGCAAACTCCACACAGAAACGCCAACTGACCCAGCCGAGGCTCAAGCCAAACTTGCTGTGAGGCGATTGTGCTACCCACTGCGCCACCGTGCTGCCCTAATAGGACATTCAATAGTATTTATAATAGGACAATTAGCTTTTTAACACCAAATTATACAACCCAAATAACCTTAAGAATGATAAGTATTTTAATGTGTTTATTGCTATTATTTGGCATAAAATGATAATCATATGGCTTATCGCAACAATTTTTGGAAGACAGGATATTTAATAAGAATATATAATATTTAAGAACAATATTTGGAGGCCACAAATTAATCTGACACCTTAAGCCATTAAAAAGTTAATCAGAGATTTTTATCAGTTAAATATCCTTAAAACTGATTCAACTGATTTTGCTGCAAAAGATCATCTTATATTACTTTTGAATTCATAAATACTTATGCATTCTACAATCTACAACATCTACAGTATATACACCCAGTCAGGGGTATGAATAATTTAGGGCTTGACTATAAATAGACCATTTTGAGGGAGGTAAACAATAACAATGGTCCTAACGTAGTTCCTGTTTTACATTTTTATTGTCCATAGCTTCCGAGAATCAAAGAAGGTCCACATATTGACTCACAAATAATGTTATGATAGCTGTTTTAATGTTTAGTCATGATTGAATTGCCTCTTGTTATAGTTACGAAATAGTTTAACAACAAGCAGAAAATGTTCATGGGCCAATGACATCGCCACATTGAAATAGCCTACATATATATATTTTCTTTTATATTAGTGTAAATACAAAACACATTGATCCCAACCACTTTTACGCTGAGAAAATAAGACCAATGTCCACAGAAAAGACCAAAAAGAGAGTTAAGAGTACAGATTTAATTCACTCATAACATAAATATGATATTAACCACCATAAAAAACCCTATGATGCACAATATGGTTTAGATGACTGCAAACAAGACTCAGAAATGGATCGTAACTGGAGGCAGTTGTTAAGGCATTAGACAGCCGTCATCTCTGACAGACCCGGACTGCCGTAACAGACCATAAGTCAATGGCAAATTACAGTAATTCACTAGATCTCTGACTCTAGTACACCTCATCGTTGAATAACAGAGACGACTCACACACACACACAAATGTTTTTCAGGCTGATGTTGCCAAAATAAATTAAACTTTTGCCCTGCAACCCAAAAGCCTGGGCACGCACGGCCACGGGTTAATATGATTGCAGAAGCTTTGGCTTATTTAAAAGCAGACAGAAAACAATACAAGTTAGAGCGCTTTAGTAAATCCTTTTAAACTGTCACATATCAGCTTTAGGCCTGCACTAAACTCACAAATGCTGGCACAATCACCCAAAAGCACAGAATTCAATGCGTCTCTTCATTTTAATGCATGTTTTAATTCATTTTTAACATTATAAAACCCTACATCTTCAAATTGACCTTATTAAAAGCACCACTTTGTACTGATATGAACATGTATATCTCAGAAAACACTATAGATAGCTATTTAAAGAAAACTAATATTGATTTAGCGCAGTATTATAGAATTCACTTGAGCTGCAAAATGTTTTAATTCATGAACAATATATTTGAAAACAAGTAATGAAAAAAAAAATCAGAAATTTGAATTAATGTTTGAAAATGACTGAAAACAAGTACTGAAAATGAGAGAATTGTTGTTGTAAAACATGATTAGAGTATTTCTGAATATCTCAGAAAACTCTATTAATAACTATTAAAAGCACTGTAAAGTTATATTGCAGATTTGACGATTTAGATTCACTTGAACTGCCAAATGAGTGTACAAAAACATTTTAATGCATGAGAAAATATATCTGAAAGTAAATAAAATGCAAACGATGACAAAAATTAATCAAGAGATTTGAATCAGTGCAAAATTTCTTTGAAAAAGGTTCATGAAAGTACTAAAAATGAGAGAATTGTTGTTGTAAAACATTATTAGAATATTTCTGAATATCTAAAAGAACTGAATGTACAACAAATGAGTGTACATAATATTTCAATGCTTAACAAATATACAGGTGGCTCGGTGGCTCAGTGGTTAGCACTGTCGCTTCACAGCAAGAAGGTCACTGGTTTGAGTACTAGCTGGGTCAGTTGGCGTTTCTGTGTGGAGTTTGCATGTTCTCCCCGTGTTGGCGTGGGGTTCTTCCGGGTGCTCCGGTTTCCAAACACGGTTTCACAGTCCAAACACATGCGCTATAGGTGAATTGAATAAACTAAATTGTCCGTAGTGTATGTGTATGAATGAGAGTGTATGGGTGTTTCCCAGTGATGGGTTGCGGCTGGAAGGGCATCCGCTGTGTAAAACATATACTGGATAAGTTGGCGGTTCATTCTTCTTCTAAGCCAAAAAGAAAATGAATGAATGAATGAAAATTGGTCTTAGTGTATGAGTGTGTGTGTGAATGTGAGAGTGTATGGGTGTTTCCCAGTACTGGGTTGCGGCTGAAAGGGCATCCGCTGTGCAAAACATATGAAAAAGCAACCGCTGTAGTGACCCCTGATAAATAAAGGGACTTAGCCGAAGGAAAATGAATGAATGAATGAATGAACAAATATACAGTTGTCAACATTCGAAGTGAATCAAAAATGTTTCTCAAAATTGTCCTAGGATAAGAATAAGTGTTGTTTAATAGTTTTACGACAACTTTTTTTTTTTAAGTTGATGATTCACTTCAAATGTTGACTACTGTGTATCTGAAAGTAAATAAAATGCAAACTATGACAAAAATGAATCAGAGATTTGAATCAGTACAAAAAAATGTAAGTTTGAAAAAGATTCATGAAAGTAATAAAAATGAAAGATGAGCAATTCCATGCAAATCTCAACCTTGCCATAAAAAATTAGTTTTTACCAAAATAGCGAAACCCTTTCTAAGTTTTTGTGTAGGTTTGTATTTTCCAGTACTGTAAAAATACACAAAAATGTCTCTGTGAATGTTTTCAAACAATTGTATTTGATTTACCAAAGTGACACACCAAATTTCACATCCGTCACATCCATAACAGAGAGCTGTATAAATGCAAAAATGTAAAATAAAATCAATCAAGTTTGTTCTATAGAGAGCCGACTCTTATCCTTTTGATCAGCATTGTTTCTTTTAGGTTGTGCAGTTTAATTCACAGAATTTAGACTGTAAACTCGCAAACTTTTTTGGTCACATCTGTAACGCATGTTTATTTTTCTCATTTAAAATATTAAAAATGTTTACAGATAGATATTTTTCTGATCCCATAACTCTGTGGTTAGTAGTTTTGGAAAATATAAACAGATGTTTCAATATAATGTTAACATATGCTTTCTCTGTGAATTTATGTTTCGAGTTTTTACTGCAAATGTCCATAACATCCATAACGCTGGAATTGCTCGGATCGCTTATTTCAATTCAACTTTCAAAATAGCAGTTTTATGCAAACTCTACATGCTCGCTCATGGGTTGACTGTATTGATATCCCCCTCATGCCTCATGGTCTAAAGCGCTCGTAACACAATCCTCTGACACTGACCTACACCGTGACCTTGCCTAATTTGTGTGATAAACGGCAGAGAGCATGTAAGCTGTTGATGATTCGTTGTTTTTTTTGAAGGCCGGGACTGCAGCGCACATGAAGGTAAACAGCATCTTAAGTCTCTTATTCCTGTGAGAGATAGGACCTGCTCCAGTTTTACTGCGCATTTGTCAATGTCACCGGCGCAGTGTTTCCGCTGCATTAAAACATGCTAGATGCCGCTCGCCTCATGACCATCTGTGTTTAGGCATTACATGACCCAGATTAAACTAAAAGATCACTTTGAGATCACTTTGGAAGAAACTGATGAAAACACCAATATTTAATAACCAACTAATGTTATTAATAATCATAATAATCATTTGAATATTTATTATTTACAAAAATCAATGCCTGTCCTTAAAGAGTGTTGCTATGGTGATGTCAATTATTACAATATAAAGTTAGTAATGTAATGCAATATAAAATTAGGCAGAACAAAAAATATACAAAATGTTTTAAATATAATTTGCATGATTCAAATATACACATTTTTTAAGTCATTTTTATTTACTTTAAATTGTACTAACATCGCTAAAAACTAAAACTGAGATTAAAATTACAAAAAAAATATATATATATATATATATATATATATTTATATATAGGAAACAATAACAAAAAAATTACTCTTTATTTGTCTACTCTTTTATTTATCTACTCTAAATGACTGGTCACAAATTCAAAACACTGACAAAACTATTAATAAAATCTCAATACTAAAACTATCTTAATATTAAAATAACACTGGAGGACTATGATGGTTGAATGGGCGTTTATTCTTATATATTTATATAGTATTCTTATATTCTTATAAAGTTTAAAATATTTTAGCTGGGCTAATTAGCATATTATGCTTTAAATTCTCTTGTAAAGCATGCATCTTTAAATTTATCTAATCTAAAAAACAACGTGTATATGATGAAAAACACTATTACTAAATTATCACTAATTCATTAGCTTATACTTGTGATTTTTTTAATTATGCAATATTATAGAATTCAGCTGATGTTATATGAATTATGTGCAAGTGCACAAAACATTTAAATGCATGAAAACCAAGTTTAGATTTAAGTATGAACTGATTCATGCACTAAATCTTGAATTCCATTATGTGCTACTGTAATTTCAAACTAAAATGCTTTTAAAATATATTACATTAAGCCTCCCTAATGGTTTTGGAAAACTCAAAGACCAAAAAAATGACAATTATGTGCAAGTGCATCATCTAGTTTATCGATTGAACCACAAAGCTCAGTGTGTTCGTGTTATTGTTTGTTTCGCACATGGTCAAGCATCTAAAAACAGCACAAGCGTTCATGGAAACCCACCGCCAGGCCGTATAAATGACGGACGTGGCACGGTAACGTTAGATGGGAAGATATAAAACTGCCTGGATGAGAGAGCAGCACTGCCCTTTCGGTCTCCATAGGTCAGCTTTATTTGAAGTGTGCAGTATGCAGTGTGGCAGAGCTGACACATGCACTCTAATTTGAGAGTGCTGCACTAGGACAAGCTATTTGCCAGCAACACAAAAAGTATCCTCAAAAATTTTGTCGACGTTTGCTCGGGCAATTACAGGGTGCAGCAAGTTTGCGAGCCTCATTTACATAATAATTATTGACTAGAAATGGATCAACAGTCAAAAAAGGTGTTTATGCATTGATGTAAAAGAACATATCATAAAACAAACAGTTCCAGATTTTTAAACAAATGAATCAGTGAACACCTAATGCATTAACTAGCTAAACTGCAACATAAACAGCTGTCACTTACACTCATGAAATATAATATTTAGCATGGCAATTACAGTTTTACAGAATATTCAGATTGGATAAACTAGATAGATAGAATATAAAAAGAAATAAATGCAAATAAAATGTACATATATGACTGCAATTCCACAGCAATGAGCCAGTTGCTTTATTATTATTATCGTTTTTGCATATTATTTATCATGCACTGGTTGTGCTGTTTAATAAAACCAAGAAAAAGAGCATGCAATAGGGAAATTACATCATATAAAACAAATAGTTCTGGCACTAAAATGCATTGCATATTCACCCTGAATGTGATATTGCATATAAACAACATAATGTGGTAAACTGCATAAAAAACAGTGTACAATAAAAGTCATGAAGTACATTATTTGGCAATGGAATTGCTGCATTTTCTGGATATCATATGCCTTTTATTAAACTGTACTCTGATAAATGCACAATTGTGACCAAGATTCTTTAGTACGTTGCTTTGTTGGAATTCTCAAATTATATAACTAATATAATTGAATATAACCATCGCTGGGCGCACAGGAAAAACTGTAAAACCTACAAAAATTGATTTAAATACATTAAATGAAATACATTATGACAACTGTCATGCCTTAAAACATTCTTTAGCAATGCTAAATAAGTCTTTATCCAATAAAGAAAGTTTAGAAGGAGTATGAGCAAAACTGCACATTTTAATGTGATCGCGATAAAAAGACAAACCTCAAAATAACAGCATATAGTTACACTAGCTACTATTTGGTGGAAGATTCAATAATAACTATATTATCTGAAAAATAAGTTTTTCTTGTACTCCACTCTGATTGGATTGCCATCAAATCAAGGATGTAGACTTCCGGCTCTACGGTCATGTGCCAAGTTGGTGTGTTTTTATAATGTGTATTACTACTTAACGTCTCTATTTTTTAAACATTGGTGTCTTTTGCTGTTTACACTGTTTAATGCAACCAATGCAAGTCAAGCAATGGTGATTTTACCAGTGCATAACCCTGTTTCAATATATAAGGGGAAAAAACTGTCAAAATAATGTCTATCTTCAGCAAAGGTTGAACAGAACGAGTCTGAGCTAATCGAACTCTAATGTAAATCTACATGAATTAACTTAAATTATTGGTTGACTACCAAAATTTCAAAAACACAAATTGCCTTGTTTTCTACTCTAATTGTAAAATCCATCAATCAATTTTATAATGAACCAAGAAAAAAAAGCCACGAAGCAGTGATTTAACCTCAGGCATAAATACTGCATCATAAATAAAGACGTTTAATTACAGAATATACAGGATCGTTTAAAGTCCTTCGGGATTCGCTAAAAAAAAGATGCATCAAATAATCTGCCACTCTTACCTTCAGCGAGTCGAAGCAGGCGATCACCCGTCCGTTCTCCACCTGGCAGCTTTTGGGCGGATGTGCGAATTTGCATTCCTCGTCGCTGCGCGAACACGTCCCTCTCTGAAACTGCCGGCACACCTCTAGAGTCAGCCATTTTGTGTCTCGTATCGATGCGATATTTAAAGCCATAGTTGTGTTGTAAATGTTGTCTGTTGATTTGGGTTGAAATAGTCTGCGCGTTTGTGTGTTGCTGTACTTTTGAGGTTGGTCTCAGTTTGTTTGGCGAGGCCCTTTAAATAGAGATGTCACATTCAGAGCCCCGGTGGCTGTCGCATTGGAGATGCCCGCTATCAGTGAAGCTGTCAATCTCTGCCAAGTTGTTCATCAGTCATTTAGTCCCAGGTGCACAACACTGGCGCGACAATAAGAACATGCTCCAGGTCTCCAAACGTTCTTGAGCCCGACGGTTGCGGATGACTCTATCTGAAGGCAATGGCTTTCCTTGAAACGATATCTAATAATGGAAAGAGCGTGTCAGTTCCTTGTGCTTTGGCAAGTCTAAAGGGAATGGAGATCTTCTCGGTGGCCAAGCCAGTGTTGTTTACAGTGTAGGATGGGAACGGTGAGCAGCTTCAAGTAGAAACGTCGTCAGAGAAGGCACTTTCTTCTGTCCGGGATCTGGAAAAGAAGACAGCAGTTTGAGAAAAATGGACGACAAAAGCTTTACACTGCAATAAATCTATTTCTAGTAGGGGTGGTACGATACGATACGATATTATGACAATATTTTGCTGCCTGTAATGATATATCATGATATCAGCGATATATTACAATTTCAAATGTGAATTTCTGACATTTGAGTGCTACTTTCAGATTCCATATGTTTCTAGGATCAATATATTTAACACGACCTATTATGAAACAAAGTAGCTTAGAGTAAGAACAAACATGTTTTGCATAACTGATTACATTTAATAGCATATTAAACCGACAGCGTGTACTTAAAAAGAATAATAGACGGATGTTATTCTGGAAAGCTTTGGTATTACCTAATCAAAAAGTATTCTAGGATTATATTATGTACATGTAGTCATTTAACCAAGGCTTTTATCTAAAGAGACTAACTAATGAGGAACATCAGACAGACGAACGTATGGAGCAAATTACTGTATATCATATCACATCAAAGGATACTAACGATTAAATGCAGTGCCACATTGGGTCAGACCCAGAGGCGCAGCAGCACCAGAGGAAAAACGCCTCCCCTTCCTAAACCATTTAAGACTGACTAACCTGTTGAGTAATGCCAGAGACTTTAGCCAATAGAAAACACGCAGCAGCGCAATATTCCTGGCAGCCGTTCAACAGCCAGAAAAGGACTGAAACAGATGCGTATTCCAGACGCAATGCCTTCAGCGATGAGTGCCACAACCCCCTCAAACAGAATAAACACTTAGAAAAGATAGCAGCGCACTATAGGCAGAGATAGACATAAAGACAAACAGACAAGATGACAGACAGACAGAAATGTAGACGATAGACAGATACAAAAGTAGACGATAGACAGATACAAAAGTAGATAGACAGACAGAAACAAAGACAGACAGACATATACAAATATAGATGAGACAGACAGAAAAGTAGATAGACAGACAGATGGAAAAGTAGATGATAGAGGCAGGCAGACAGGCAGACAGACAGACAGACAGACAGACAGATAGAAAAGAGATGATAGACAGACAGATAGAAAAGAGATGATAGACAGATGTGTGTACAAATGTGGACAGACAGACTGACAGAGGGATAGAAGAGGATAGATAGAGAGATAGGTAGACAATAGACAGACAGAAAAGTAGACGATAGAGACAGACAGAAAAGTAGACGATAGACAGACAGATGGAAAAGTAAATGATAGAGACAGACAGAAAAGTAGACGATAGAGACAGACAGAAAAGTAGACGATAGAGACAGACAGAAAAGTAGACGATAGAGACAGACAGAAAAGTAGACGATAGAGAGAGACAGAAAAGTAGATGATAGACAGACAGATGGAAAAGTAGACGATAGACAGACAGACGGAAAAGTAGACGATAGACAGACAGACGGAAAAGTAGATGATAGACAGACAGATGGAAAAGTAGATGATAGACAGACAGATGGAAAAGTAGATGATAGACAGACAGATGGAAAAGTAGATGATAGACAGACAGATGGAAAAGTAGATGATAGACAGACAGACAGACAGACAGATAGATGACAGACAGATAAGATGACAGACAGACTGGTAGACAGATACATAAAAAAGTAGACAGATAGTAAGTAGATAACAGACAAATAAGATGACAGACAGACATTTAGATAGACAGACAGATATATAGAAAATAAATGACAGAAAGACAGACAGACAGATAGCTAGATAGACAGACAGACAGACAGACAGAGTGACCTCTGTCCGATTTGGAGCAGTTGACATCATAACCACATACTCTAGCCTCAATCCTCAAATAATACTCCACCTCTAGCATGACTTGTGAACCTCACACAAACCTTGCCGCTGAAATAGAGGCCTTTTCTTGGAACATCTGGAAATATTTTCTTGTGCAAACCGACGGAGAGGAGAGAGGGTAAGGGTGGGGGTGGTGCAGGCAGACGAAACAAGGCTGTAAAAATCTGCAGCTGCTGTTTAAGATTCCCTTTGCTGTGTAATGATGGCCACGTCCCCTCCACTTAGAGCAGAGCCAACAGACAAGTGCCAAACAATAACTACTGTGTGTACATAGCAGAACTCGATGCTAGAGCAGATCCTTTGAATGGTGCGTATGCGTAATGCGCTAGGTATCGTATGCATTAATAATGATGTGTTTGAACATGTTCTGAGGTTTACTACAGAGGGAACGTTAATGCCTGGGTTTGTTTTCAAGGGAATACTACCATGCTTGTTTTTCAGTATGCAATATGTAGGCTAATAATGGCATAGAGAGTAAGCACGAAACACCAACACGACGTACAACACCTGCAGCTTACAAGTGAAGTAAACTAACACTGCAATTCAATCCACTAAACTTGACCTTTGACATGAAAAATCTACTGCATCTCTTTTTTTTTGACTCATCAGTTGATCATACATCGTCAAAAAAATCTAATTGCCTTAAATTGTTTAGTTGAATCAATTGAAATTTTCTAGTAGGGCTGCACGATATTGGAAAAATCTGACATTGCGATATTTTATTTTGCTGCGATTATTATTTCAATATGAATACAATTTCGTCAGATGACTTGAATAGCTCTATATGGAATAAAATCATTAACTTTGATTGGAATAGCCATGTAGACAAGTGAATCAAAGAAATTGCAAGAATAAATAAATAAATAAATAAATAAGATAGAGCAAAGATAAAAGTGAATTAAGTAGTCAGATATTGCGGTACAGTAATATGATACGATACGATATTATCATGATATTTTGCCCATGATAATGATAGATCACAATATCAGTAATATATCACAAGAAAACCATCTACAATATCATGATATTTGTAAATGAAAAGGGAAAATTGCATCAAAAAAGTTATAAGATCTATTTCTTTTATTAAAAGCACATATATTTCTTAGAATTGCAACATTGATATACACTCACCGGCCACTTTATTAGGTACACCTGTCCAACTGCTCATTAACGCAAATTTCTAATCAGCCAATCACATGGCAGCAACTCAATGCATTTAGGCATGTAGACATGGTCAAGACGATCTGCTGCAGTTCAAAGCGAGCATCAGAATGGGGAAGAAAGGTGATTTAAGTGACTTTAAGCGTGGCATGGTTGTTGGTGCCAGACGGGCTGGTCTGAGTATTTCAGAAACTGCTGATCTACTGGGATTTTCACGCACAACCATCTCTAGGGTTTCCAGAGAATGGTCTGAAAAATAGAAAATATGCAGTGAGCGGCAGTTCTGTGGGCGCAAATGCCTTGTTGATGCCAGAGGTCAAAGGAGAATGGCCAGACTGGTTCCAGCTGATAGAAAGGCAACAGTAACTCAAATAAGCACTCATTACAACCGAGGTCTGCAGAAGAGCATCTCTGAACGCACAACACGTCCAGGCAGATGGGCAACAGCAGCAGAAGACCACACCTGCACTAGTAAGGTGTACCTAATAAAGTGGCCGGTGAGTGTATGTTCGATCCGCTATTACGAGAAGCACCACCTCATGCATATCACTATTTTGTCCTGCCCCTTCTATTGAATAATCAAATGTAATGTAAAATGTAAACACTGTACATTCTTCATAGCTGATCAACAATAATAATCCCAACTCCACATTGCAGATGCTGCGATATGACTATTGTGAATCCACAAATGATATATTGTGCAGCCCTATTTTCTAGTGATCTCAACATCTAACAACATTAGTCAAACTGACTATAAATATAAAGCTTATATAACTAAATAAATTTGTTGAAACCTGATTAACGTATATTAAAATAAGTTAAAGTTACATAAAAACAATTGTCGTCATGACTTTTTGTCATACCATTTTTACAGTGTTGAAATCTGGGATGATAATTAGCGATGCAGTGAGGCAAACATTAGTATTACATTCAGAATAGAGCTCCTTTGATCCATGTTTTTTTATTATAACTTTTATTTATTTATTTTTATTATTAGAACTTGTGATGATTTGAGCCCTCTTTTTGTCTTTCACCAATAACACACAGCAATCATTAGAGTAATCTAATGAGCTCGAGTGTTTCTTTCATTTTCCACTCTTGTTGCTAAGGGTCTGTTTCTTCTTTCTATTTCCCATAATGCCTAGCAACCACAAAAGTTCACCTACAAAAAAGAAAAATGTAATTGAGGTGCAATGAGAGAATTTAACCCTTTATAAAGAATGCAACAGGTGTAGCACAATAGAAATACATGGCAATCTGCAAAATGCAGACACTGCAATTATAAAATAATCACAAGGCACTGACAAAACAAAGCAGTAGGTAAAACAAGCATAAACTTAAAACCAAACGAGTTATAGAACTAATAGTGGCTAGGATCTATAATATCCTGTCCTCAATCTGTTGGTTTTGATTATTCATTCATTCATTCATTTTCTTTTCGGCTTAGTCCCTTTATTAATCTGGGGTCGCCACAGCGGAATGAACCGCCAACTTATCCAGCATATGTTTTACGCAGCGGATGCCCTTCCAGCTGCAACCCATCACTGGGAAACACCCATATACTCTCATTTATTCACACACATACACTACGGACAATTTAGCTTACCCAATTTACCTATAGCGCATGTCTTTGGACTGTGGGGGAAACCGGAGCACCCGGAGGAAACCCACGCCAACACGGGGAGAACATGCAAACTCCACACAGAAATGCTAACTGACCCAGCCGAGGCTCGAACCAGCAACCTTCTTGCTGTGAGGCGAACGTGCTACCCACTGCGCCACCGTGCAGCCATTATAGAATCTTATTTGCATATATTTAAAATTATTTAAAACATACATGCTTCTTTTAAAGAGCCTAATATCAGAACAGGTTGAAGCATTTTATACATTATATTGTGTGTTATAATCACAATACTGACCTAAGCTGCAAAAAAGTTTAGTTTAACAAGTATAATAACAAATAAAAGAGTATTTCATGGACGGCACGGTGGCTCAGTGGTTAGCAGTGTTGTCTCACAGCAAGAAGGTCGTTGGTTCGAGTCCCGGCTGGGTCAGTTGGCATTTCTGTGTGGAATTTGCATGTTCTTCCCGTGTTGGCGTGGGTTTCCTCCGGGTGCTCCGGTTTACCCCACAGTCCAAACACATGCGCTATAGGTGAACTGAATAAACAAAATTTGCCATAGTGTATGTGTGTGAATGTGAGAGTGTAAGGATGTTTCCCAGTACTGGATTGCGGCTGGAAGGGCATCCACTGCGTAAAACATATGCTGGAATAGTTGGCGGTTCATTCCACTGTGGCGACCCCTGATAAATAAGGGACTAAGTCGAAGGAAAATGAATGAATGAAAATAATAAATAATTATTCATGGTATTTTGAAGTGCTCACAATAACAATATCACGCATATTTATTATCACGTTTTATTGTATTATTAAATATCGACACGGGTTGAAGATTGGAAAACAAAATTGGCCATAATGTATGACTGTGTGTGTTTGCCATTGCTGGATTGTGGCTGGAAAGGCATCTGCCACATAAAACATATGCCAGAGTAATTGGCGGTTCTTTCCGCTATGGTGACCCCTGATAAATCAGGGACTAAGCCGAAGGATAGTGAGTGAATATCGACATATATTCATTCATTCATTTTCTTTTCGGCTTAGTCCCTTTATTAATCTGGGGTCGCCACAGCGGAATGAACCGCCAACTTATCCAGCATATGTTTTACGCAGCGGAAGCCCTTCCAGCTGCAACCCATCACTGGGAAACATCCACACACATACACTACGGACAATTTAGCCTACCCAATTCACCTATACCACATGTCTTTGGACTTGTGGGGGAAACCGGAGGACCCAGAGGAAACCCACGCCAACACAGGGAGAACATGCAAACTCCACACAGAAACGCCAACTGACCCAGCCGAGGCTCGAACCAGCGACCTTCTTGCTGTGAGGCGAACGTGCTACCCACTGCACCACCATGCAGCCTCAAATATCGACATATATCTAAACCAAAATGAACATTATACATAGAACATTATTGTCATCGACCGAGCCAAGGGCCTTCATTTTGCCATAAGGTTTTAGGATAAACCAAGATAACAAGGAACCACAGTCAAATTATTGGTCCAAAGGTCCAAACTGTCAAGCAGTCATTTCAGAAAGCATTCAGGTGCAGGTGTAATTTGAGATTCTTGTGCGCGGCACTATTTGAGCTCTTGAAAAACACATTAGCAAAGCTTCCTTTCTGGCAGCACTTTGAACCGGACCAAAGAGGGGCCAATCTCTAGTGCTGGAAAGGAAAAAGCCCTGGTGTTAGATGTGGATGCAGAAAGAGTCATTTGGAGCGCTTAATCTATGCTTCACCATCGTACAAACCCAGCACCCGCTGCACCCTTTCCATTTTACGATTATAAAATTAAATGGCCTGCCATACTCGTCGCACACGTAGTCTCTACGGCACGATTTAATTTCATAGCTTTACCCCCGAGAGTCAAACCATAAAAAAATTGGATAGAAACCATGTCAGATGTGACCTCATGCAATTAATCCTCTTGTATTTTTAGAACTCAGAAACCCGATGGTCTAATTTATGAGGTGAATGACAGTTAAAGGGTGCTTCAGTAATACAATCTATCAGCTAGTAGAAGTGCTTAAAGCTTGTAAACTGACATAATGGGCTACCAAAGTCTATTGGATTTGCAGGCCTGTTTGGTTCCCTTTTTGAGATGCAATCATACAAGTTTAAGCACAGAAAATTCAGGGTGATGATTTATGAACTGCGCATGAAATGCCATCAAATCATCAAAGCAAAAGCCTCAAACCAAAATTAGCTTTCTCTCGTAAAGCGTCTGCGATTCTAATCAAATCAATGCAAAATGTTCACTCGACAGGCTAGCTTGGCACAAAAACATTGGAAAGGTTTCTCCAGATGACATGATAATATCCCAGCAGACTTTAAAGGTGAAGTATGTAATGTTTTCATGTAGAAATACCTTATACTATCTTCTACTTCAATATGCAGAGTCAACTATTTGTAGGCTAGTTTCCCTAACAGTACATTTTTGTGTTGTTAAACAATGCTTGAGAATTTTGACTGGTCAAACGCACCAACACACTGGCTCAGTTAATTTCTCTTTCGGTTCGGGCAAGACAAACTTTCATACAACAACTGTAAATTATAATGGTACTGAAATATATACTCCAAGTTACCCCCTTAGTTAAGTTCAAATTGAGTGGACAAAACAACTTGAAATGTGGAGTTCTGCTCTACTAAACACCACTCAAGTTGAGCATCTCAATCTGTCTGACACAACAAAACGTACTAAACCAACTGCCTTTGTGATGTTTTTTTAGTAAAAGTTTACTGAAAAGTAAACAAGAATGGAATTATATTGCCAAGCTCCAAAACCGATCCTCAGTTTAAAAAGAGAGCTTTCATACAAAGTTCAAAGCTGGCTAACAAGTCAGCACGAAGTAGAAAAAGGGTTAGTAGTTATGTCCAAAATGGCACGATAATATCAGTGTAGGCATCAAATTCCAAAAGAGTGGCCGATAAACTGATACTGCCAAGTCACAGAATCACCTGCAGCTACTCTTGGATTCAGAGAAGTGAAAGCTCTGACAGATAGTTGTAACCGAGTAGGAATGGCAGCAAAGTCAGAGGCTGATGAGGGCGGACAGATGGTGTGCAGGTAGGAAGGTGGCTGCGGTATCCTTGTTGTGACCTGCAGAGATTAGCGCTGTCTGTACGCCCCCGCCCTTCCCCACAATGATTAGTGGTTCCGGAGGAGGACGCCTGGCTGAACAGCAAAGCCGGGCATTCCACAGATGCAATTACCTATTATCAGAAAAAAAAGTAAAATATCAGATCTTACGTCATAATTGGGAAGAGGCTCTCAGCCATCAAGATGTATGCGCACCTATTTTCGCAGATCAAAGGGAATCCATGCATAAAGACTTTTCAGTCTAATTGAGCAATCAGTTATTTGGGGAGATGCAAATACAGCTAAAAGTCAATATGGAGTCATACTATTTACAAACTGTACAAAGAACGTTTGCCTCTGAAATAGATTTACTTTTCAGATGACATCATCAAGTCCACTTATTTGTTCGCCCCTCCTCAGCCAACCATCATATAGAGAGCACTTTTCACAATCCAATCCGTTCCAAATGGTAAAATCAATTCCCACTCCATTTTTCACTTCGAAACTGAGCACATTACAGAAGTAAAATGGGTTGTGAACAACATAACCTTTCAGGTCATTCGTGTGGTACATAACTAGGTTGCTAATTAATTTTTGATACAAAGACCAGTTTCAGTCCCAAAGAGCGGCGCATGCTGAACAAGTCTAAAATCCCCTTGAGAAAAATGTGACCCCATGATAAAGGCATCTGCTAATTAACAAGAAGGCAATGGCATGTAAATTCCAGGTCTATTGTTCAAAAGATAATGAACCAATCCTAGTTCAGCAGCTCAAAATGACAGAATAACCAGTGAACATCAGGGTCGTAGGGGTAGGCGTTTCCAAACTGGTTCTGCCCATTCAAATGGCCTCTTTTGTTACAATAATAACTGCTCCAAAAGCAGAGGATGAATGTCGGGTAATCCTCCATGGCATCAGATCAGGATTTGGGTTGCCTAGGCCAGCTGGCATTACATAATATTGGTCATCTCTTAATTTCCACAGGTGGTGGATGTTGGATATTTAGACATTTTTGGACTTATTACCGCATCTGTTTGTCATGATATGATATGGTTCTTTTCTCAACTCTGAATTGAATCTGTGAGCTTTTCCTGACAATAAAATCGGCAGCAGGGCAAGGTTTACACTTATCTGTTTTGGCAGAAAATGCTTTTCATTTCTATGATCATATCACAGAGAAGGCTATGGACAAGGTCAAGTAGATTTCTGTTTTGGAAGCAACCACTTCATGTACTGCTAGAACAAATCTAGGCCACATTTTCTACAGCTGGACAAGTACAAAGAACTTTACACAACCACATCCAGCCATTCTTTTAATCATTCGACTTTAAATAGTGCATTATCTTCCTAGTTGAGAGCTGAACGACTGTAAACATTCATTGAAGTCATATGTTTGAGTAATTAGATCACGTACTGCCATCATTCTGTACACAGCTGAATGATTACAAAGCGATTATGGAAATGTCTGCTGATAAACAATCACACAATAATGTAATTAGAAGCCAATGATCATATTTAAAGCGATCAGCAACTCTGCAAGGCTTGCAACACCATTTATACAGGGATCAAACTCTCAGTTTGAAAAATGCTGCAGCCTCGATTTATTGTGGTCAGCAAAAACGAGTATGTCATATGATAATAGCCTTAATGTAAAACTGAATCTCGGTGACCCAAGTTATTATCTTCATAACACCAAGGCTGCTTTCATCCCCCAGATCATCGTCTCTAGTTATTTATAGTGTCATGGACAGGAGCCATGCCTGGCTGGTACGCCGCTCATATCCTCAGGCTGTGTGAAACTGATGTGCAATTTAATTAAGATCATTTAGGCACAGATCTGATCTACTTAGCAACTGACAGACATTTGCACTGGGTTTTCAGAATCTCTCCGGCAACTTTCCTCAGGAAAAAGGAAATTATGATACACTAATTTACCTTTAAAGGCTGGAAAAAGAGGTAGAAGAATTCTTGCCCAAGTTATGAAAACACAACGTCAGTTTGCATTGAAATACTCCCTCCCTTCCACAACAAACTTTCTTCCTTGAAAGGAATATGTTGGCACAAAGTCTTGGTTCTCTTTACAAGTGCGCAATACGGCGCCCCCACTATAATAGTCTCATAATAAAGGCTAATTTGCTCATGAAACACGCCTGGCAGTTGTAAAGCCCTAAAAGGTGCAGGCTAATTACCTTTCCGAGTCTGTCTAAACGTGTTCCTAATCGATTCAGAAGGGTGCTGTTGCTCTCACGGCTTTGCCTAATAAAGAGTCTGTGAACTGTTTTTGTGCTTTTTTTAACGGGAAGGGCAGAGTCAGTCTCCCTCTTTAAAAAAGCACGCTCTTCCTCCCAACACGTTTGCCAAATGTTCAACACAAATGCGGCCTTTTCCTGCTACGTTGCAGGTCCCGCTCTTTTAAAGTCTGGACTGTACGTCTGAGGCCGGATGTCTCATCAGACCAACGTGAAAGATGCTGGCGTTCACTAAATTTGCATAAAGCCCTTGCTAATCAGATCAGATTGCTTGGAATTATACATGTTATATAGGCTTGGAATTGTTTCTTTGCCTTAACAATTTCAAAAAAGCTAATTTATTTTATAAAGCAAACTCTCTAAGTGTGCTAATTATGCATAAAAATGTAATTCTAACTACAAATATATGTTATACTCATAAAACCAGATGTTAGGAAATGAAACAGAAAACTTTGGTGGATTACAGATGGGATAAAACATCTGCTAAATATACCTGACTACTAACCTTGGAAACATGACAATTGCTATTTACTTTCATAAAACAATATCTTACAAAGCAAATACTGCACTTAGACCAATCCCTCAAACTACACTAATACACTGTAGGCACTTTATTCCAAAAACTGATGTTAAAAAAATTTGAAAGGAAAGAAACCGGAAAAGACTTGGAAAAATGGGATACACATGGGATAAAGACTGAGTAACTTACTGACACAACTCCACACCTCCTCTCAGATTTCCCTCCCTCACTTTCCACACCCCTGCCCGCATGCAGCATATTGCAGCAAAATTCCTCGTGTTGGGAAAACAGGCTGAACTTTAAAGGATAAAAATGTACTCCTCCTCCCACCTTACCGGAATAGCGAAGCCTCCCTCCTTTGCACGTTGTACTCTTTTTTTTCCCCTCTCAGTTTACCTGGTGTGGAAAGCAGACTCCTTCCGGTATATAATGACCATGTGAAGCGTTGTCATTCCCTGTGCGAAGCGGCAAGCTGGCGGCCCATGCCGAGACAGGGATTTTCTCTCAGCAACAGCGCAGAAAGCACGAGCGCGTCTGCTCACTGCTCAACTATCTGGCTGAAACATTTCCAGCCATTCTCACACCCCTCCCCTCCTTTCCTCTCCTGCAACCAACCCCTTCCTGCCAGGCTGCCTCCGGCGAGGGGCCGCCCATCCGCAATCTAGCCAATAGCGTCCTGCATTCCCTCTCAGAGGCTCTGTTGTTGGCCGAGTTTCCTCAAACTGGCAGGCTGACCTCAGAGCTTCCGTGGACAGACTCCTGAATACTGATCTTAAAGGTATTCCCCCATTTTCACACCCTGGTAACAGAGGATTGATAAGTTTTCCCCAAACTAAACACATTCAATGTGATAGAAATGCATCTCTATTACTGGAAATGTTTTATAAATGGCAAGCAATCAGCAGTGTGCACAAATCTGGCACATAGCTGTTCCAGCACTGCAATGTTTTTATTTTATTCTGTGAAACACTAAATGAGTCTAAAATGTGCAGTGTATCCCATTTTCATGGTCAAGCTCCAAAAACTCAATAAAGAGTCATGAGTGCCATTAAGTGTCTAGAGTAAATGTAATATACATGAGAAGCAGGATATTGGTCCAATGATTTTTGGTGTGGGTTAAGCAACATGACGCCAGAAAACTATAAAACTTAAGTGACAGACAAAAAGCCTAGTATAGGTCTAATCATCAAGATTATTGCAGTTAACTCAAATTTTACTTAAAAAAAATGTTTGTCACTAACTGAAATTAAAAATTTATTTATATATTAGCTAGCTGCCAAGACAACATTTCTCTTTTTAACTTTTAGTTATTAATAAAAGTACACAAAACTAAACAGAAATTTGTCTATAGCCGAAAACAGATATTGCAAAAGCTTTTTAAATTAAATTTAGATGCATTTAAAGTTGCATTTTTGAGTTGAACACGAGTGATAATTTACTATCTCCATTTATTTTCCTTGTTATTTATTATAAAAGCCATCATATTCACATCACATTCATCATATGACATACCCTCCAGGACTTTCCAAGTTCATTTGTGCAAAAATTGAAGCAAATAATGCCATAAGTTATGAGAAAATCCATCTCAAAATCAGTCCTTTTAGGCTGCAAGTGTTTAAAAATATATATCTGCAAAATCCTGGAGGGACTGAGATGACTTTAAATTACTTTGAACACAGGGCATGAATCATATCAATAATTTTATCATATTTTTGTTTGGAGCTTGACAGGTTAAATCACAGCGCCTTTCGATTTTCATAGAAACGAGCAGCAGGAACTTTCTGCCAGGTATCTCTATAGAGTCTCACAGAGGAAAGAAAATGACAGGTGTGGAGCGCTACGGGGCTGAGTAAATGATGACAAAATCCTCATTTATGAGTGAACTATTCCTTCAAGATGATTTCAAAGTATATCTGCCCCCGAGGCAGCGTTTGTGTAGTCTCACCGAAGAAAGACTTTGAATTCTCTGGCATGTCTAACACCTCCCTCAAACACTGCATCTCTGCTGCCTCCAAGGTCTCTGCATCCCCTGGCAACCCATCGCTATGACAATGAGCATCGTTACCGTAGGGCGATGAGGACACGTCCTCCCCTCCCCAACCGTGGTGACAGGAAGCCTTTCGGCGTCACGTGAGGGATGATGCAGTGGGCTAGAAGTGATGAGTCAGACGCCGCTACACAATGTTTCCATCCCAATCAATAGAACAGCTGTAGCCTCCTGCTTTTAGGGGCTCACGTTCCCGCAGGCACACTGCAATTATGTGACAGCCAGAGTGCTTTTACAAAAGCCACGGCAAACGATGTTAAAACAATGCACTGCTTAAACGTCAATGAGGCGAGACACACGCTCGCACTCGATGCGGCTGCTAGCGAACCCTGATAACCCGGACTGTCAACTTCATGTGATTACACTAAATACTCCTACTGGATTAATGTTGTTCATTGATCAAATTGTTTATTTGACATACAGAATAGCGGCTGAAAACCAAAGGATTTGGTCCAATAATTGATGGACCTGCATTGTGATTATACTGTACAGGTCTGTTTGATTTACTGTGTTGTTTTGCGATGTCAATTTAACCTCATTTATTTGGCCTCCTCACACCAAAACACAGAAATAAATTATGATTTTTCAATTCATTACATTCTGTATATACAGCGGGGGAAATAAGTATTGAACATGTCATGTTTTTTCCTGGGAATAGTATTTCTAAAGGAGCTGTTGACTTGGAGTTGAACCAGATTTTGGTAAAAACTCAAACAATACAAACATAAACATAAAACAAAACAAAAAAAATCTGATTTTTTTTTTTATGTGTAATAACAATGAAATGACAGAAAGAGAAAGAACTGAACTACTGAAATGTATTTAATACTTTATATAAAAGGCTGTTTTGGTGCTGCAGCTTAAAGACGCCTCTCATATGGAGAATGAAGTCACATGCATTGCTCAACAGAGTGTCAAAATCTTGATGGT
Organism: Danio jaintianensis; assembly: GCA_903798115.1. NCBI lineage: Eukaryota > Metazoa > Chordata > Actinopteri > Cypriniformes > Danionidae > Danio > Danio jaintianensis. The sequence goes on from CAIGQV010016298.1 coordinate 10,528,997, forward strand.
TCTGTGGGTCTCGTCTATCAAATCTGAGCTTTATTTTGTATTTTCTATTGGATTGGAGTCAGGTGATTGGCTGGGCCATTCTACAGCTTGATTTTCTTTCTCTGAAAGCATCTGAGAGTCTCCTTGGCTGTGTTTTGGATCATTGTCTTGCTGAAATGGTTTCATCTTCATCATCTGCTAATGTAGATGTTGGACTGAAGCGGCTGATATTCATTTACACTGAGGAAGGGCAGAGGGTTGCTGAAGAACTACTGAGAGATTTCAGCTGCTGTCTGGGCTTTCACTGCCGAACTACACCTCCCTTTCTTCATGTGTTCAATACTTTTTCCCTGTGTCGTTTGATTTTATTACACATAGCTTCATTAGTAAACTAATTCGTTTTGTTTTCTTTGCATATATGGATTTCTTTGGTTGTTACCAACATCGGGTGAAAATCTCAAGTCAACAGCAACTTTAGAAATATGTTTTCTGAGAAAAATGGTGACGTGTTCAATACTTATTTCCCCCCTGTAAATATTATTATTAGAATAATAATGACACTACAAACTAGGACTGGATTAAACATAATACGATATAAAAAATAGAACATATCAACTTTACAATGATGATTTTGCAAATATTGTCAGTGTTTGCGCTACAACATCCTTTAAAGTGTTCGGTTTCAGTGGTAAACAATTCAATGACATCATTCCTGATCTAAAACAACCAAGCAAAACCTGCACAACCTGCCGATTCCCTTTAGACCGAGCATTAAGCATTGCTAATTGTTTACAGATCGAGTCATTAAGCCTAAATATTTGATATGCAAGTTCTAGCTTTTCCTCATTTATTTGGCCAGCTCTGACTAATACCGCTATTACGTTACATATCACGATTTGGAGTACTTGTGGAGCCGTTTAATGATTACTTCATCAAGTGTGTCACATAGTTAATGTTCTACAGAAACGTAAACCACCTCCGAGCCTCGCGTTTCAGACAATAATCGATTGTTAGCAGCATGCCGATTTGTCACGATGATGTTGTTTGATGGATTTCAGAAAGCTGACCCAAATTAAGCTTTGTGTGTGGATCTGAATTAATAAACGTCCTCAACTTTACAATTATTGCTTGCATTTTTCCTTTGCCAGCGGTTTTGAATAAATTTAGATAAAAGCATCACTGAATTGATGATTTAATGGAAATGTAGAGGCATTTGACCATCAGCAAGCACTTATTTAACATAAAGGTGTTTGCATTGGACAGACGTGATGCAAACGCATCTGCTTTAAACCTCAATATTTACCTACAAAATTCTACATGTGAGATTTTCTGTGTGCTGCATTTTAAAATTGGCATGAATAGTACCAAATAAAAGCATTTAAAGTACATTCAGAGGTTTAAATATCACTAATTACTATTTAATAACATTACATTTTAAGTATACATAACGTGAAAGTGACAATACAAAATTTAGCATACCTTAAGCTATATAATATATAAAAGTTTAAACTTAAAATGTCGCCTACTTTTTATTAAGCATACAAAAGATTAAATGATGTCTACAGTAAACAGTTGATTAATAACGCTGGTTTTGCAAACCCCCAAAATAACCAATTACCCCCCATTAGACCCCTCACTAAACAAAAATCATTATCCTACATCGAACACCCAGCATGTGCAGACTATCAGAGGCTTAATTCCGTTAAAAAAATGAGGAAGGTGCAATACCTGCTGCGAGAGCAAATAAAAATTAGATCATGGAATTAGATGATCTATTTGGGTCATACTTGCATTATGCTTATTGAGATTTAGAAAAGCATCTTAGCATATATCCTCTTCCACATCTGTGTCTCTCAGCACTTTCTCAGGTAGCTCACCTTTCGTCTACATACCTTTGCTGAATTTCTAAAACCGACCAGAAATACAAAGCATTTTTTGGTCCATCTGAAAAGTGTTTTATGACGTTTTAGAGAGTCTAGATGGTGACTTTTTGTTGAATTGATGGACATTGAAAGTATGTAGACAAATATATTATTGCTGTATTATTATGTTTGTTGGGCGTCACGGTGGCACAGTGGGTAGCACGATCACCTCATAGCAAGAAGGTCGTTGGCTAAATTGGCCGTAGTGTATGTGTGTGAATGCAAGAGTGTATGGGTGTTTCCCAGTGTTGGGTTGCGGCTGGAAGGGCATCCGCTGTGTAAAACACATGCTGGATAAGTTGGTGGTTCATTCCGCTGTGGCGACCCCTGATTAATAAAGGCACTAAGCCAAAAAGAAAATGAATGAATGAATGTATTATGTTCGTTTACTTATGTATTACTTATATAGATAATATTTAATTTATCTCCTTTCTTTTAAAGTGTATTGAGTTATTTATACCACTTATTAAGTTATTTATATATTTCTAACACTTAATATACTTCATTGAACATGTGTTATTATTACATGTAAATATAAATATTTCTGGAAGGACATTATATACTGTATAACTGCAGGTAGGGCTGCACGATATTGGAAAAATCTGACATTGCAATATTTTTTTTCTCTGCGATTTATATTGCGATATGATTACAAATTTGCCCGATGAAATTTAATTTATTTGGAAAGTCATTCATTTAGATTGATCGGGAAGATTTTGAAGGGGAGTGAAACATGTATAAGTCTATATATTATTTTATATAAATATATATTTTATATTATTTATTATACACATATAATAAACAAACTATAGCCATAAATAAACACAATGGAGCAAAGATTAAGTGACATAATTTGTGGTTTTGGGTTGCACGGTGGCGCAGTGGGTAGCACGTTCGCCTCACAGCAAGAAGGTCGCTGGTTCGAGCCTCGGCTGGGTCAGTTGGCATTTCTATGTGGAGTTTGCATGTTCTCCCCGTGTTCGTGTGGGTGTCCTCCGGGTGCTCCGGTTTCCCCCACAAGTCCAAAAACATGCGCTATAGGTGAATTGGGTAGGCTAAATTGTCTGTAGTGTATGTGTGTGAATGAGTGTGTATGGATGTTTCCCAGTGATGGGTTGCAGCTGGAAGGGCATCCGCTGCGTAAAACATATGCTGGATAAGTTGGCGGTTCATTCCGCTGTGGCGACCCCAGATTAATAAAGGGACGAAGCCGAAAAGAAAATGAATGAATGAATTTGTGGTTTTCTAGGCAGTCAGTATTCAGGTAAATTAATTGAATAATTAAATGTAAAATAACAGTGAATAGGTCTTCATCATTTAAACAATCCAATAAAAATAATCTTTATTAGTTACAAACCGTACAATTTCTTGTGCCTGAATGCTTTAAACTATCTTAAAATGCTCAAACAGTTACAGGAATTAATAAAAACGCATACAAATGACAAACTTTCAATATATTATGGTTCAATTCTGCAGTGACTCCACAAATCTTGTGTGTTTTGACCTGTGGTTTCTGGTCAACTATAATCCCAACTCAACATTGCATATCTTGCGATGTGACTAATGTGGATATGTGATATAGATGCTGGAACAATATATTGTGCAGCCCTAACTGCAGGTAAACTACATTTATATACTGCCAACCCTATACACAACTCCTTAACTTTTCTGAATGTGACTGTAATGTAATGATGTCCACCTTTTGTAAAGCTGCTTTGGAATGATAATTATTGTGAAAAGCATTATAAATAAGGTATAAGTCTAAGCTATATAAGCAAACTTGAATTTAATTATCCTGAGTTTATTATTATTATATTTTTATTTAGTTAAACTCTTTGTCTGTAAACCTACTTGACAATGTATAAAATAAAAATCTTTAAACAAAAATGTATAATAATACAAAGCATGATCATAGCATGTCATTTTAACATGCATCATGATGATATAATAGATAATATATCATGATAACAATGCTAGTAAGTTCCTTATATGCTCCATAAACACTATTCATATCAGTGCTGTAGTAGGGTAAGCTTTGCAAGGGTCTCATTCATTGTGAGAAAACGTCAGACGCGACGTAACTAAACAATGACACATAGCAAGCTCGTGACGCGTCGACAGCTGCGTTTATAATGGAATCGTTCTAGTAGTTGTGTGTGTGTCTGTGTGTGTTTGTTGGTGATGATTGTTATAATAATGAACTAGTTGTTGTGATCTCACGTGCTCGGCGCGCGCGCTCGGGGTGTGGCGCGCGGTTTGGGAGCGGTTTCATGACAAGACTAGTCTAGATAAGAGAACCATATGTCAAACTGTAGACTCTCTAGACAGAAGCACAACATATTCGCGGACGATTGATAAACTAGCGTGATATATTCGGTTAAATTCTCCTGCAGCTATGATGACGAGGTAAAAAGACTAACTTAAGCATCCTGAAGTATGTTAGGAAGATAGTGCCAACTCATCGTCATCATTTACAGTACACAACTCTAATAAAGTGGTTATTAACAGACGATAAATTCGGATAATAATACATTCTAATACACTAAACAAGACTTAAACACTGCCAATTTAAACTGAAATCAAAACTGAATTATGACCTGACGACGTGAGTTGATTAGCATTTTAGTGTCCAAGTTATGATGATCAACATTTATAATGCTTTATTAAATCAAAAAATAAACTCTTATTCAGTCGTGACATCATCAGTCGCGCGAAAACTCGGATGACGGTACATAACTGACGTGATTTATTCGGTTTAATTCACCTCACGAAGTGCCGGAGCGATGACGCGGAAAAAGGCAACGTCTCTCATTTAAAACAACCCCGAAGAATAATGTCAACTCACATTTTCGTGGATTATTATTATTATTAACTCATACTATAATCAAACTCCACTATTTAGACGATGCTTTCACGGCCCAGCACGCGCGCGTTCTCCGTGTAACGTCATCTCGCAGGCGTTTTATGTACATATACACACTTCTGACGCTCGATTGTGTACTTTTAATATTGCGATGTATTAATAATGATTTCTCTCGGAAACAAGGAGACACGACGTTAAGTAAACCCGTGTCGACATCACTGAGCGACGAATCCAGCGCTAGCTAAACACGCTCTCTCAGACAGCAATAACAAACACTGTATTGACATTAAACATAGTATATATATATATATATATCGATAATAAACATTTAAACATCGTTTGAAAAACGTTTAAATTGAACATGTCGCTTACCTGGTTAGCATGACCAGCCGCTGCCGTTTTCTTGACCACAAATCACGCAGACGGCAAAAGCAGAGCTCGACGGAAACTGCCGCGGATGACTCGTTAAGTCAACAGAACTAGGCTTGTTTTTTAACCGAAGCGAACATTGTCGTCGGTCCAGGCGAAAACGAGGTTTGTCAGGCAACTGGTTTGCGTTTTAACGCCGACTCAAGTTAGTTAGTTTACCAAAGAGCTGGTCGTGCAACAAGCTGCTCTGACAGCTCGTGGGAGGAGGGACCAAGTCATGTGACTCCGAAGGGGGGGCGCTTTCTACTCCATAAACCGCAAATATGCCTTAAAATTAATATGAATTCATAGTAATTTAAATTCATACAACATACGATATTAAAAATCAGTTGATGACGCGAAGTTAATCGAATCTAGTCAAGGAAATCATCACGTTATTAGTTTACATCCTCCCCTATTTACAGTGTGAGGTGGTGTGGTCCGAATGAATGTCAGGAACCCAGGGAAGGGCAAGGGTCTGCTTGTTGCCTGGAAACACGAGTGAATCTCCCGAGGGCCCCGTGGATTTGGGCTCCAGCGCTGCGAAATCAACAAGCTGAAGGCCTGATTTTTCATCTCAAATGGTGACGATCGCATTCAGACGGCTGAATCGGTCACCGTTTACATGTCAAGCCAGTGAGTGAGAGTCATGAGGCCCCGCTGCTGTAATATTAGCAAACTTATTACTTTTAGAATGAAAGCCGGAAGTGCATAATTGAACAGTAATGGCTGCCATTTTGAAAATTAGTTTGGAAAACATAAAAATAAATCTGCTTGTTGGATATTTCTAGCTATAGGGTGTAGAGTTTAAGTACTTTTTCGTAGGGATGTTAGTTAAAGTGTTTGTTAAAGTGTTATAAGCTATTAACTACACTGTAAAAATGTATACGATCAAAAACGCATGCCAAAATGTGTTACTTTAACTTAAACTTTCAGTATGA
>CAIGQV010016298.1:10536095-10550053 GCA_903798115.1 Danio jaintianensis
TTGGATCACGAGTCCAACACTCTAACCACCAGGCCACGACTGCCCCAGTACTTTACCCATAGGGATGTTAGTCAAAGTGTTTGTTAAAGCGTTGTAGGCTATTAGCTATTACAAACTACTTTTAGGATGAAGACCTATAGTTAAAAAGTAATGGCTGCCATTTAAAAAAATTTACCTTTAGGGGCGGTTTATCTGAGATTATAGTACAGCAATTAAATGATTGTTGTTGATTGATCTATGATTAATAGATTGTAGAGTTTAAGTACTTTTCCCATTTTCCCCGTAAGTTAAAGTGTCATAAGCTATTAACTACTGTACACTGTAAAGATTGATCAAAAAGCCATGACAACATGTTACTTTAACTTATTACTTTATGGATGAAGACCATGAAGTAATGGCTGCCATTTTAAAAAATTAGGCCTTTAGGGGCGGGTTTATCTGCAATAAAATGCAGAAGTCATCAGAACTATATGGAAAATATATGCAAAACATAATCATAAATCTGCTTGTTGGATATCTAGCTATAGGGTTTAGTTTAAGTAGGCCTACTTTCTCCATAGGGATGTTAGTTTAAGCATTTGTTAAAGTGTTATAAGCTATTAACTACACTGTAAAATTGATATGATCAAAACGCCAAAGCAACATATTTAACATTATTTTTGGTATGAAGACCGGAACTGCATAATTGAAAAGTAATAGTTGCCATTTAAAAACATTAGACCTTTAGGGACGGGTTTATCGGCCATAAAATGTAAAAATCATGAAGTGTCTGTGAAATACTAAACAGAACAATGGAAATATATGCAAAACATAATCATAAATCTGCTTGTTGGTAATTAAAGTGTTTGTTAAAGTGTTATAACCTATTAACTACACTGTAAAAATGTATATTAGGGCTACACAATATTGGAAAAATCTGACATTGCGATATATATTTTTTCTGCGATTATATATTGTTATATTGTGAATTGAACTCCTATTTGTTAATATTGCATTCATTTAGATAGATTGGGATGATCAAATCTTTTCTATGCAGTGTGTTTGCATAAATTATAATAAATTACAAGCATATGTAAACACAATAGAGCAAAGCTAAAATCTAAATAAACAGTGCTTGATGGTTTTTAACAGTAGTCTAACAGTATTCAGGAACAGAAATTAAAAATCAAGCATAAAATAAAAAGGTCATCGTTGTATAAATTAGTTAAAAATAATCATATTTAATAATGTTTTTATCTTTTAATACATAATAAATAATCTAAACCTGCGATGTGAGTATTGCGGATACGTTGCGATATCGATGCTCAAACGATATATTGTGCAACCCTAATGTATATGTTCAAAAAGCCATGCCATCATATGATACTTTAACTTATTACTTTAAGCATAAAGACCAGAAGTGCATAATTGAAAAGTATTGGCTGCCATTGTAAAAATTTAACCTTTATCTGAGATTATACTACAGCAATAAAATGGTAAGAATCCTAAAGTGTCTGTGAATGACTGAACAGGAAAATTATATATGCAAAATGTATAACCATAAGTCTGCTTGTTAGATATCTAGCTGTAGGGTGTAGAGTTCAAGTAGGGATTTAAGTGTTAAATTGTTATAAGCTATTAACTACACTGTAAAAATCGATATGATCTCTAAAAGTCATGACAAAATATGTTTTAATGTTACTTTTAATACTCAAACTTAATTTATTTTCATATAGGCCTATAATTAATCAACCATTAGCTAATGTTTCCCTCAATAAACTCCTAAATTGCTTATTAATAAACTGAAAATTGGAATTTTGTGACATTTTACTTCTTGATGAAGGCAACGGCATTTCTGTGTGGAGTTTGCATGTTCTCCCTGTGTTGGCGTGGGTTTCCTCTGGGTGCTCCGGTTTCCCCCACAGTCCAAACACATGCACTATAGGTGACTTGGGTAAGCTAAACTGTCCGTAGTGTATGAGTGTGAATGCAAGAGTGTATGGATGATTCCCAGTACTGGGTTGCAGCTGGAAGGGCATCCGCTGCGTTAAACATATGCTGGATAAGTTGGTGGTTCATTCCATTGTGGCGACCCCTGATTAATAAAGGGACTAAGCCAAAAAGAAAATGAATGAGTAATGAAGTGACACGTATATTTTTAAAAACTAGATAAACACACTTGTAAAATGTAGTGTAAAAACTGATGACTTATGTGAAATAATGTATTTTATTTATATACAATCTGAGTTTAATTTACATGTTAGCACTTTGGAAAAACTGGCTAAACATTATAATAGCATATATAATCAAACAAGAACCGCATAAAGCAATAATTGCTAATCTCTTATGGGCACATAATGAAGAAAACTAATAACCTTAAAGTGAAAACAGCCACTGCAGATAAGCTGCCTTGTGTTTTGCTTGGCGTTCCCTGCTGGAAAGAAATAGATGTAGGCTATAAAGATGTATTTGTTTTCCAGCTCATCTATTTCCTCTTGAGAAATTGCATTTTTCTGGGGTTTCATCTACAAAACACCTCACTTTCAAGACAAACGACGAAGGTTTTGCATCGGATAAAAGACTGTTTGCACACTTTCCCATGCTGGGAACTAAAAAAATCGTTTACTTCAGAAGCAAAAACAGCTAATGATGAAAACAGCATTTATCCGAGGTAAGAATTGTGATGCATTAGCACTTGCGTGAACCCTTAATCGAGACTTTCTGCATTGAAATAATTCAGTCCCAGGAGAAACTCGTTAGGTTGGCAGATCATCAATTAACTGCTTGCTTGAATGGCAGCTTCATTGAAATAAATCATTAGAAATATATATTGATAGATATTAGGTTATCATTTGACTAAACATATGCACTAAGTTGGGTGGCTCAGTGGTTAGCACTGTGGCCTCACAGAAAGAAGGTCGCTGGTTCGAGCCCCAGCTGGGTTAATTGGCATTTCTGTGTGGAGTTCTCCCCGTGTTGGTGTGGGTTTCCTCCGCGTGCTCCGGTTTCCCCCACAGTCCAAACACATGCGCTATAGGTAAATTGGATGAACTAAATTGGCCATAGTATATGAGTGTGTGTGTGTGTGAATGAGTGTGTAGGGGTGTTTCCCAGTACTGAGTTGCAGCCGGAAGGACATCCCCTGCGTAAAACATGTGCCAGAATAGTTGGCGGTTCATTCCATTGTGGTGACCCATGATAAACAAGGGACTAAGCTGAAGGAAAATTAATGAATGCACTAAATATAACCATGTAGACTGAAGGGTATTGACTTAAAGACCATTCATCATCATTGATTGAGGCTTAATTAGAGGAGATTTGTTTATGCGTAAGCAGAGATGCTGCTCAGAAAATAGTAAGAGGTTTCTACAATGATCCGGAAGTCACTGATACTGTTATTTTCTCCAGTGCACACGCAGGCCATGCGCTAATTCAATTATTATAAGTCAGAAGCCAGCGGTCTCATCACCGGCTGCCGGATTATGAGGTGGAAAATTACTGGACATTATCTAAATATTTAGATTTTGTTCATGTTAAAAGATACAGTATGTCACTGAAGTGAGTACACCCCATTTTGAAAATGAATATTTCGGTCCATTTCTCAGTGAATATAGGTCATATTTTGGTGCATTTAAACAAAACAGATTTATTAAATGGATATATTTATTACAATAATATTTTAGTCACCGAACATCTTTAGAAACGGAAAGATAATACATTTAAATTCAGGCGAAATATTTGAAAATAATTACAAACATTTCAACAAAATTTTATGCGTTTTTTGTTTCTCTTGAATTTTGCTCTTTTGACATTTTTTATTTCATATTTTTCCCTAACATATGAATTTAGGTGTACTCATTTTGGCCGTTATCATAAGTTATTTTGCTAGATTAGCTCCAGATTTGGCTTCAGCACTGACTAATCTAATGTATGTGCACAAATTATTAATACTGTAAAGCTTCCTATGGAAAATGTATTTAAATGAGAGATTTGTGAGGGGTTTACTCATATACAGGGTTCATACGGTCCTGGAAAACCTGGAAAAGTCATGGAATTTTGACAAGGCATTTTTCAGGCCTGGAAAAGTTTTGGAAAAACAAATAAACCCAAAAGGTTTTGGAAAAGTCATGGAAAATTGTTTAACAAATATCTGTGTACTTGAATATATCTAAGATGATAATATTGGGTAAATTTTAAATACAATTGTGCGGTTCATCTCTTAACGTGACGATTTCTGTGTGGGGTAAAAAAGCAACTCGCAGTTTCAGCTTCACCTCTCTTTCACTCGCATTCATCGTAATTCAAGAAACAATCTCTAACTACAGAGGTAATATACTGTGGGTGCTAATTTGTACTATTCTTGTAAGTTTTTTCAAAACACAAGCCAACATTTCTAAAATATTTTCACACAGACAGCAAGATACTTTCTAAAAACTGTTTTACAGAAATAAACAAACTACATAAATTGTCGCATATTTTTATAACGTAAATTTTTTCTTATTTACCACGTGTACGTAAACATTACATTAAACATTAGGTCATGAATATTTACCTGAAAGTTTGGGAAAAGTCCTGGAATTTCAGTAGTAAAAATGTGTATGAACCCTGCATATATGTTGAGCACTGTATTTAACATTTGTGTGCTGGTTTGTGTTTAGTTTGCTTTGGAATATTTGTTTAATTAGCAGTTAAGCTTAAAATGTGGTAATATTTTTATTTTGTGTAGTAATATAATGTAATAATATGGTAATATTGTATTTATGCAAGTTAGAGAGATAAATCTTGTTTTCTGATTTCATTCATTCATTCATTTTCTTTTCGGCTTAGTCCCTTTATTAATCTGGGGTCGCCACTGTTTTCTGATTTGTTTACATAAATTTATCAGCTCACTGTAAAATATAAATGATAAAGTAACATTTAGACTTTTAGCACACCAAAAATAACTTTAAGAGTAATAATTTGAAGGTATTTTTTTAAATGTTTTTAAATAATTGTTTATTTAATATTTATTTACTTTTTGACCATTTTAACATAATTAAAATATATCTATATTTTATTTATATTTTTAATTATATTCATATTAAAAATGGAGTTTGGTAAAATTACTTGAAATTATCTAAATATTTCAATTTTATTCATGTCAAATATATTTCTAAATATCAATTTGCTGGTTTGTTAAATATTATTTCTTAAATATTTTCACACAGACAGCAAGATACTTTCTAAAAACTGTTTTACAGAAATAAACAAACTACATAAGTTGTCGCATATTTTTAAATATTTTTATAACGTAAATTTTTTCTTATTTACCACGTGTACGTAAACATTACATTAAACATTAGGTCATGAATATTTACCTGAAAGTTTTGGAAAAGTCCTGGAATTTCAGTAGTAAAAATGTGTATGAACCCTGCATATATGTTGAGCACTGTATTTAACATTTGTGTGCTGGTTTGTGTTTAGTTTTTTATTCATGTCAAATTTTATTCATGTCAAATACATTTCTAAATATCAATTTGCTGGTTTGTTTTTAACTTGCTTTGGAAATTTTGTTTAATCAGCCGTTAACTTTAATATGTAGTAATCCTTTTATTCTATTATAATGTAGTAATATGGTAATATTGTATTTATTTTATATTTAAGTTAAGTTAAATAGATAAATCCTATTTTCTGATTTGTTTTCTGAGTTTGCATAAATTTATCAGCTCACTGTAAAAAAAGTGGAAACATGCAGATTAAGCAGTTTTATACGCATAAAATTGAATAATACTGACATAAATGCACAAAAAATTCTGGTCATTTTTACAAAAAATCATTTTCATTTCAGTTCAAATTTTTTTATGTTTTTAAATAATTGTTTATTTAATATTTATTTACTTTTTGACCATTTTAACATAATAAAAATATATTAATTTAAATTATTGACCTTATTCTTCAATGCGGAAGTGCGCTCGTTTTTGCGATTGTTTTAGAACTTCCGATTCAGTTGCCTATGAGAGAAATGACTAGTAATGATAAACAGCAGAAAATGGTCAAACTACTTACTCTACAAACAAATGTGTTCATGATTAAACAGACAAAGCAGAATAATATAAGAAAATATCAGTTTGCAACATCAAGCAGCAGAACGAGCTGTTTTTAACGTCTAAAAATGAATGGAAGTCAATGAGACCGGAAGTCTCGAGCCAAAACGATTACAATGGCTGCGCCCGCTCATACGCAAAGAATAAGGTGAATATTACCAATTATGTTTGGTAAATGTTTGTTTTTGCCTATGAAATATTTGTTAGATAAATTAGATCAATTGTTGATTTCGTTTGAAGGACATTGTTTTATATAAATTCATCAATTTACTGTAAAAGACTGTAGTAACATTTAGATTAACCTGTTTTTAGTTAATACTAGACATATCTTGTATTTTATTACTCTAGATAAATTCAGCAGCTCTCCAAATAAAATGTGGTTACAATTAAATGAACCAATAACAACTGTTAACGAAATTCATTCATTCATTTTCTCTTCAGCTTAGTCCCTTTATTAATCTGGGGTCGCCACAGCGGAATGAATCGCCAACTTATCCAGCATATGTTTTACGCAGCGGATGCCCTTCCAGCTGCAACCCATCACTGGGAAACACCCATTCACACACATACATACAACGGACAATTTAGCTTACCCAATTCCCCTATACCGCATGTGTTTGGACTTGTGGGGGAAACCGGAGCACCCGAGGGAAACCCACGCCAACACGGGGAGAACATGCAAACTCCACACAGAAACGCCAACTGACCCAACCAGGGCTTGAACCAGCGACCTTCTTGCTGTGCTACCCACTGAGCCACCGTGCTGCCACATGTCAACGAAATATTAGTTGTTTTAATTATAACCAAAAATCCAGCACTTCATGATAAAGTTGGTGAAAGAATAAGCAGTAATAATAAGAATAAGCAGAATAAACATTTACCAAACATAATTTTTAATATTAGTGTAATTAAAGTGAATTTTTATTGTTATTTTATTTATTTATTACGTTAAAAAGATTTAAAATACATTTTAAATAAACAATGATTTAAAAACGTAAAAAAATTGAACATAAATAAAAATAATTATTTATAATAAAATTACCAGAATTGTGCAGTAAACTGTTATTTTTTTGTGTGTTTTAGGCAAGTATTATATATTTTTTTATGTGAATAAATCTGGTTACTGTACATTTCTACTTTTTTTTACGGTGAGGTGATAAATTTATGTAAAACAACATCAGAAAACAGGATTTATCTATTTAACTTACACTAACTTAATTAACTTAAACTTGAAGTGAAAACTAATAAGCAGTATGGTCTCCACTCCATCTAATGTTGATGCATCCACTATTTCACATCCGTCCAATTATCTCACAGTGGCCTTAAAAATGTCATTGCTTATTCTGAACCGAAGCAACAACAGCGCCACGATTGTGCAAAAGATCTCAATCAGCATTCCTGAAAGCTATAACTGCTGAGCGAGACTTCCTCCCAAACCCTTCCCAGCATGCACCAGCCGTCCACAAACATAAACACCATCACCGCCATCTCCTGCGGGACCAGCTTCTCGTACACAAAAATCACGCTGGAAAACATTGGAGAGATCTCTCAGCCAAACATTCCTTCCGCGCACTGGTGAGGAGCTGCTGAATGCGGCCGTAATGAGCAACGTGTGGTCTCTCGCCGGCATGTGAAATAGCATTGTTCAAGGAGGTGCGGAGAGACAAACTGCGGCTTATTATGTTGACTAAGAGTCTAAATAGACCTCTGAGATGAGCGCTAAATCCAGACTTCTGCATCATCCTCGGTTTTTGGCATGAGACGCTCCACCTTAAATGATCAACAGGACTTTGAATAACACTGCGCTGCTAAATTTAAGAGCCATGAAATTTCGACACAGCATGCTAAATGCTAAAAACAGTCATGAGAAAACACATATGTAAGAGTCGTCTTTTTGAAATCAAATATTTCATTCATTTTCCTTCGGCTTAGTCTCTTTATTCATCAGGGGTCGCCACAGTGGAATGAACCGCCAACTATTCCAGCTTATGTTTTACAAAGCGGATGCCCTTCCAGCTGCAACCCAGTACTGGGAAACACCCATACAAACTCATTCACACACACACTCATACACTACGGCCAATTTAGTTTATTCAATTCACATATAGCACATGTGTTTGGACTGTGTCTGCTGGAATGATCAGATGTGCTCCAACATTAGGCACGTTCAAATCAAGACTTAAAACACATCTGTTTAGCTGTGCTAGATCGCACTATTATGTCTTTCTTTTTCTTTTCATTCTTTTAAAACCTGTTTTAACACATTTTAATCTGTTCTTAATCACTTTTATTATTTGTTTTTCTTTTTCTTATACTTGTCTCTTTTAGTCTTGTTTATGTCAAGCACTTTGAATTGCCACTGTGTATGAAATGTTCTATAGAAATAAACTTGCCTTGCCTTAAATTGCACTTTAAGCTGAATATCTAGCAAACCAACTAGTAAAATAAGATGCACTGTCATCATGGCAATGACAAAAGAAATGTGTGAAAAAATCTTTCTGTTAAACAGCACTTGGGAAATCTTGGTAAAATTCATTCATTCATTTTCTTTTTGGCTTAGTCCCTTTATTTATCTGGGGTCGCCACAGCGGAATGAACCGCCAACTTATCCAGCATATGTTTTATTCAATTCAATTCAATTCATCTTTATTTCTATAGCGCTTTTACAATGTAGATTGTGTCAAAGCAGCTTCACATAGAAGATTATAGTGAATTGGAATGGTGTCCGTTCAGTTTTTAGAGTTTAAGTTCAGTTCAGTTCAGTGTGGTTTAATTTTCACTGCTGAGAGTCCAAACACTGAAGAGCAAATCCATCGATGCGCAGCTCTACAGGTCCCGAACCATGCAAGCCAGTGGCGACAGCGGCGAGGAACGAACTTCACCAATTTGCGAAAGTGAAGGAAAAAAAAACCTCGAGAGAAACCAGGCTCAGTTGGGCACGACCATTTCTCCTATGGCCAAACGTCTTGTGCAGAGCTGCAGTCTAGGCGCCGGAGGCTGTTTTATGCAGCGGATGCCCTTCCAGCTGCAACCCAGTACTGGGAAACACCCACACACTCATACACTACGGCCTATTTAGTTTATTCAATCCACCTATAGCGCATGTGTTTGGACTTGTGGGGGAAACCGGAGCACCCGGAGGAAACCCACTCCAACACGGGGAGAACATGCAAACTCCACAAAGAAACACCAACTGACCCAGCCGGGACTCGAACCAGCGACCTTATTGCTGTGAGGCGACAGTGCTAACCACAGAGCCACCGTGCCACCCAAATCAAATATTTGTACATTTTAAAACTTCAGGCACCCTTTAAATCAATATTTTTTTAAAGATTTGACGTCACTATAAGCTGCTAAATGCCAGCAAATACTTCCTGAAATATACTGAAAATTGGGGATTTGTGATATTTCAATTCTTAATTTATATTAACATTTATATTTTTTACACTAAACGCTAAAAACAGTCATTAGAAAACACATAGATGCAAAAGTATTTTTATTTTAAATCATATATTTTTACATTTTTAATGTAACCCCTTTTTATCTTTCAAAGATTTATTGTCACTAATTTGATAAATGTCATATTAAAGGGGAGCTATACTGCAAAAATCACTTTTATAAGGGGTTTAAACACAGTTGTGTGGCAGCAATGTGTGAATATAACCAGCTTCTAATCGTAAAAATGTATTAATGTTATTGTTTTATAATCAGACTTGATAAAAGAAACACTTTGATTGACATTCTCCCTTTGTACATGTCATCAGAGGGGGAAAGCCCCACCCACTAGTGACCATCTCTCCCTCATTAGCATAGGAGGTTAGTCTTGTGTTTAAATCTGCCACTATGCTGACACATAGGCATTTGTAGCTCCTACCTCTTCTGAAAAGAGCACAATCTCATTTGCATTTAAAGCGACAGTCACCAAAATGCCACAATTAGGATCAAAGCCTGAAAGGGTCAGTTTCAGAGAGTTAGAAAACATAAATGTGTGTGGTATTTTGAGCTGAAACTTCACACATACACACTCTAGGGACTTCAGAGACTTATTTTACATCTCATAAAAAGGGGCATAATAAGACCCCCTTTAAGGAAACTTACTGTTAAATAAGTTACATATGTTTACCATAGTATTTTTACTGTTGAAATCACAGATATTTTTTACAGTGATTGAACCAAAAATGCCAGATCTGCTTTTCACCATCCCTGCAGAGATTTCACCTCTTATAACCTCATACTCATTTGCATCCCTGAAAACAAACATGTGCGAGTGAGAGAATGAGAATGTGACTCGGATGGCCATTTGGGGAGTTGTTTTGATGTGAGTTGAAGCTTCACTGGTGCTGAGATGTAAAGACGCTTCGCTGGTTAAGCTCTTCTGTCGAAAGGTCACCCGTCCGTGGCTCTGAGCTTTAAACTGATGCCACCAACCCTCAAACCCACCACATCGATTCATAAAAATCCCATTACATTACACTCGGTGTGCCAATTTCATTTCAAACTCAGCGTGACCTTTTAATACTGCCCCAAAACCCTGACACTGTCACTTACGTTTTAAGCAGGTTAATCCTATGGTAAAGAAAGGTAAAATGTTGTTTTTAAAAAGTAGGTCATAATATGTGAACTTCTTATTCTTAAGCGCACGTTTGCAATATAGATAAAAACGTTGCATTGTCAGCACTGCAACAAGACTATGCAAGCATGTGTGAAAAAACATTTCTGGCCTAAGCAGTGCACATTTATCAATGTGTTTACAGCCTTAAAATCACAAGTCTGCAGTCTTTTGTTTCATGCTAAATATATTACAAGTCAGTTCTTTGCAAATATATGTACAGGTTCAAGTACTGTTGTGTGTAGGTTGTTGCAACATAGGCTCATTCTGAAAACGTAGCCCTATATACATTTCTGCAGGTCGTGAATTATGTAGCCAGAGGTACGTATGGCTGCATCTCATCTTTAAAACGAACGCTATGGGGCGGTATGATGCCGTTCCTTTTTGCACTTACCAGCTGACCGCTTACCTCCGTATGGACGGCTTTTCCACTGTTACCAGTTTGTCCAGTGGCTCGCCATGTACGTCAGAGGATTTGAGATGCAGAGAGGAGTTGATCGTGATGACGGGGTTCGAGTTCGGTGAAGAACGGTTCCAGAAAGCAGGTAAGACAAAAACAGAAGCCAAAAAATAAAATAAGCAATTAAATAACAGGGTGAGAATGTGGTAAAATCTGAAAACGTGGTAAAAATCAGGCGGGGGCTTTTCTTTTTCTTGATGGCTTTTGAAAACACTGTCGGTTGGGTTTAGGGAAGGGGGTGGGCGGGTCAATCTTGTTTTACTAGTTGGTTTGCTAGATATTCAGCTTAAAGTGCAATTTAACGAGACTTAACTATGTTAATTAGGTTAACTAATTAGGCACGTCATTGGACAACAGTGGTTTCTTCTGTAGGCAATCGAAAAAAATTTAAGGGATCTAATCATATTTATTTTAGCAGTTTTATTATGTTTTTATTCCAGCCAAACTAAAAGAATTAAGATAACAATTAGAACAAAATAATAATATTTTATAGTAATTTTGATTCAACAAGATTCATCAAGGTACTGGAAATATTCCTCAGAGATTTTGCTCCATATTGACATGATAGCATCACGCAGTTGCTGCAGATTTGTCGGTTGCACATCCATTATGCCAATCTCCCGTTCCACCACATCCCAATGGTGCTCTATTGGATTGAGATCTGGTGACTGTGGAGGCCATTTGAGTACAGTGAACTCATTGTCATGTTCAAGAAACCAGTCTGAGATGATTCACGCTTTATGACATGTTATCCTGCTGGAAGTAGCCATCAGAAGATGGGTACACTGTGGTCATAAAGGGATGGACATGGTCAGCAATAATACTCAGGTAGGCTGTGGCGTTGACAAGATGCTCAATTGGTACTAATGGGCCCAAAGTGTGCCAAGAAAATATTCCCCACACCATTACACCACCACCACCAGCCTGAACCGTTGATACAAGGCAGGATGGATCCATGCTTTCATGTTGCTGACGCCAAATTCTGACCCTACCATCCGAATGTGGCAGCAGAAATCGAGACTCATCGGACCATTCTCTGTAAACCCTAGAGATGCTTGTGTGTGAAAATCCCAGTAGATCAGCAGTTTCTGAAATACTCAGACCAGCTCGTCTGGCACCAACAACCATGCCACGTTCAGTCACTTAAATCACCTTTCTTCCCCATTCTGATCCTCGCTTTGAACTGCAGCAGATGGACAGGTGTACCTAATAAAGTGGCCGGTGAGTGTACACTTTACTATTTTATAGTTCAAAAACAGAGTATTTACTATGGTATTTTTTTAATGTGAGACAGTTGCTTGGAGCTCTATTTATTATTTGTTCTCAGTTAGTTCTCAATATTTCAAGCCTCTCGCACTAATAAGTGTGAATGAAGAAGCCACTATCCTGTGATGTTTCTCATTTTCATCTGAAGAGAGAGAGAGAGAGAGAGAGACTTTATGCAATCTGCCCTCTATAACCCTTCATGACACAACAAGACCCAGAATAAAAGATGGCACCGCTTCACTAAAAATGCCGATTTCGACATGCAGAAAGCCTGACAGACGCCTGAGAGGCTACAAGATGGTATTCATTAAAATAATAATTCCAATGGCGTTCATAAAAACAAAATCTGAAAGCAGTGGCAATACACATCTCTTTGTTTCAGGGCGATGCGTTATGTCTAGAAGGACAAAGAAACTCTCTTGGACATGAAGTGCACTTATGAGTGAAGGTTTAATGACCATCATACAGGGCGACCCTCCAGAGACCAACCAATCGATGGAGGAAGGAAGTCATTGAAGAAATAGTTCAGCTCGTCGTCATTTACTCACTAAAGCCTTTTACTAGAGAAACAGAGAAGCCCTCATGCAGTCAAGGTTAAAAAATGACAAGCACCATGGAAATATCATTGAAGTGTAATGTGATAGGGTATTTTAAACTGGAGAAATGGTCAGAGACGTGACAGCAGTGTCTGATTTATGCCAGTTTAACGATTAAATTAGTTCACAAAACCACTAATTTGTGTACTGGAAAAATCTAGTTGGATTTGGTTGCGAGTCAACAATTCACTGATTCAAATGATTCAGTGTAAGTGATTCTCCAGTAAAAAAAACAACTCACTGATACAAATGATTCAGTGTAAGTGATTCTCCAGTAAAAAAAAAACTCACTGATACAAATGATTCATTCAGAGCGAGTCTGCTGTTAATAACTCGCTGATTCAAATGATCTGTTCAAAATGAGTTTTCTGTTAAGGAATCACTGATTCAGTTCAGAGCAAGTCTTTGTTTAATGACTCATTGATTCCAATGATCCGTTTAGAGTCTTTTTTTAATGATTCACTGATTCAAATGATCGATTTAGAGCGAGTCTTCTGTTAATGACTCACTGATTCATATGATCCATTTAAAATGAGTTTTCTGTTTATGACTCACTGATTCAAATGATCAGTTCAGAGCCAGTCTTTTTTAATGACTCATTGATTCCAATGATCCATTTAAAGGGAGTCTTTTTTTAATGATTCACTGATTTAAATGATCTATTTAGAGCAAGTCTTCTGTTAATGACTCACTGATTCAAATGATCCATTGGCCGAATCTCCTCAGAACTACTCGCTGATTCAAATGATCCATTCAGAGTGAGTCTGCTGTTAACAACTCACTTATTCAAATGATCCATTCAGAGTGAGTCTACTGTTAACGACTCACTGATTCAAATAATCTGTTCAGAACTACTCGATGCTTCAAATGATCCATTCAGAGCGAGTCTACTGTTAATGACTCACCGATCCAAATAAACTGTTCAGAACTACTCGATGATTCAAATGATCCATTCAGAGCGAGTC
>CAIGQV010016298.1:10560053-10574601 GCA_903798115.1 Danio jaintianensis
CTATCTATCTATCTATCTATCTATCTATCTATCTATCTATCTATCTACTAATTAAAGTGCGAGTCTTGCTCCCTCTTGTGGCCAAACTGGGGCATTTTCCCATAAAGTCCATCAAGTCATGTTTAAATCTTTCAGTAAATACAGAATATTATTCATATAAAAACAATAAAATCACTTCCCACATGAAAAATATACTATAGTAATTTGTTAAAATTACTATACATGGTTGTGTTGCGAAAGCAACTGCACATTTTTTTGCCACAACAAATGTATTTAGCACTTTACTATACTATAGTTCAAAACCAGTATACTATTTATAATAAATTATTTATATAATTAGTATTTTCCCAAAATGCATTGATTTGAATGTTCGACATATCGAAATGTCACTGCATTGAGTAATTATTATGTCTGAAAAGACATTGCATTTTTTTGAAACGCAACACCACTAAATCTGGTGATGTACATGAGGTTAGCAAATCAAACTGTACAATTGTTGCTAGAACCGAACAGTGACTGTTAATAATTAATAATCTCAAGCAGTTCCAGCAGAGGTCGACAAACTCCTGTTTACACTCACTCTCGATCACTCAGATACAGCTTTAGTTTGATAATCCAAAGGCTTCTGTTGTGTTTTGATGTGATTTTTGACTGTTGTACCTGTGAAATAAATGAATTTATTCAGTGTAGTGATAAGGAGCTGTAATATGATTCAAAACCTGCCGGTACTACTAGCTGCCTGTGTATTTATATGAAAATAATTAGAATGGCCATCAGCACCTTAACATTTCATCTCCTTTTTTCCAGGCATAATCATGTCTGGCAACCCTTACTACGGCATGACCAACACATCGAGCGACAACTGCACTGATGTGGACAACAAGGTGAAACGCTTCTATCTGCCAGCCATGTACGGTGCCATCTTCATCGTGGGCGTCATTGGAAACATTACAGCTCTTCTGGTGTATGTGCTCAGGGTTCGACCCTGGAAGAGCAGCACCATCATCATGGTGAACCTGGTCTTCACAGATCTCCTCTTTATGATCTCCCTGCCATTTTTAGTCTATTATTATGTGCTGAATGACACGTGGACTCTGGGAATCACTGTGTGTCGCTTCGCCCGCTTCATCTTCCACTTCAACCTGTACGGCAGCATCCTCTTCCTATCATGCGTGTCCATTTTTCGCTATGTAGCAATCGTGCATCCGCAGCATGCACATAAGATTAGGCGCAAACGCTGGGGCATCGTGTCTTGTGTGTTGGTTTGGGTTATTACGGTGGCTGAACTGAGTCCGATTTTATATGTTTTTGATACGGTGGACCTTGAAAACAAAACATACTGTTTGGATTTTGCGAGCAATGATCCACAAAGAGTTTGGCCGTATAGTTGGGTGTTGACTGTACTTGGCTATTTAGTTCCTTTAGTGGTGGTCTGTGCTTGCTATTGGCGCATCATTGAAGAGCTAAAGAAGGGTCCTCATATGGGGAGCACCAAACGGGTGCGAGCGAGGAGACTCATTGTGTTGATTTTGACGTGTTTCACAGTATGTTTTCTTCCATATCATGTGCTGCGAGTGTTTAGGGTCTACACAAGGCTCACACCTGGGATGAACTGTATGTTAGATCAGGGCATACATGTGGCCTACATCATCTCCAGACCCATCGCGGTGCTCAACATCATCTTCAACCTGCCGCTCTACACGTTGTCGGATGATAGCTTTAAACAGGCCTTTGTGGAGCTCTTCAAATGTGAGAGACTCAAGTTGAGCAATGAAAAGACTGTTCAACTGGCGATGATCTCCCAACCCACGACCAACAATATGAGCGAAAAGAGCAGCAGAGATTGAATATTATACAACATATGAGCTTCATTATATGATATGAATGATATACGTTAGTGTTGTCACGATACTGGAATGCATAGGCTGCATCAGACTCATAGACCAAACCAGGTTTAAATATTTCAAACAAATATTTCAAATAATTAATTTTCAAATATTAATGAATTTAACAACAATAAAATCACTTCCCAGGTGAAAAAAAAATGCTATAGCAATTTGTATAGTGCTTTTGAAGCACATTATAGTACAATGTATGTATATATTAAAGTATTTAGACGCGTTAATAAATATTCTACATATAGTATTAATTATAATGAACTGATAAACAGTAGGGCGTCACGGTGGCGCAGTGGGTAGCACGTTCGCCTCACAGCAAGAAGGTCGCTGGTTCGAGCCTCGGCTGGGTCAGTTGGCGTTTCTGTGTGGAGTTTGCATGTTCTCCCCGTGTTCGCGTGGGTTTCCTCCGGGTGCTCCGGTTTCCCCCACAAGTCCAAAGACATGCACTATAGGTGAATTGGGTAGGCTAAAATCGTCCGTAGTGTATGAGTGTAAATGAGTCTGTATGGAAGTTTCCCAGTGATGGGTTGCAGCTGGAAGGGCATCCGCTGCGTAAAATATATGCTGGATAAGTTGACGGTTCATTCCGCTGTGGCGACCCCAGATTAATAAAGGGACTAAGCCGAAAAGAAAATGAATGAATGAATGAATGATAAACAGTAAGAAATACTGTAGTATACTTTAAATTTTACTACAGTAAACTGTAATGTATTGTAGTATAATAGCAGAAAACTACAGTAATTTGTTAATATTACTATAGTGGTTGTGTTACCATTCATTTTCTTTTCAGCTTAGTCCTTTTATTAATCTGGGGTCGCCACAGCGGAATGAACCGCCAACTTATCCAGCATATGTTTTACCCTTCCAGCTGCAACCCATCATTGAGAAACACCCACACACTCTCATTCACACACACACACTACGGACAATTTAGCTTACCCAATTCCCCTATAGCGCATGTGTTTGGACTGTGGGGGAAACCCACGCCAACACGGGGAGAACATGCAAACTCCATACAGAAATGCCAACTGGCCCAGCCGGGGCTCGAACCAGCGACCTTCTTGCTGTGAGGTGACAGCTTGTGTTACCAATGCGCCGCTCGCTTGTGTTACCAATGCAAATAAAATTACCACAACAGATGAATTCAGTTCTTTCCTATATTATGGTTCAAAACCATTGCAGTATAAACTATTTATCATTCAATGAGTATTTACCCAAAATGCATTCGAACGTTTAAAGCGATTAGGAATATCGAAATGTCACTGCATTGAGTAATTAATCACACATCCGAAAAGACGTCGCATCTTTTTGAAACACAACACCTCTAAATCTAGTGATGTAAATGAGGTTAGTAAATAAAAATCTTTGTAAAATGATGCTAGAACTGAACAGTGACTGTTAATGACTGTTAATCTCAGAAAGTTCCAGCAGAGGTCCACAAACTCCTGCTTACAGTCACTCACGTTCACTCAGATACAGTTTTCAGCCAGATAAAAGAAATCCAACCAGTTCTGTTGAATGTTTATCTGCTGACGAATCTCCTGTTTCTTCTGAACAGGAATGATCAAAATAGCTACGAAGCATTGCTTTAAATAGCATGCTGATCTTATTGGCAAGAGTAGCACCTCAGTTAACAAGAAACATTCCAACGTATCCTAACAATCATCTGTTTTATAATAATGTTCTCAAAACCTTGACACAAAAGTATTATTTAAACGTCATTCATTTTTACAAGCATTTAAGTTTGATGTACATTATTTTTTTTAAATGTCACATTTCAGAATGTTCAGAGAAAAGCCAAAAGTAACGCTGCCACATTGTTAGCTTAATGACAAAATTAAATGCCTAAAATATTTGCTTTAAAAAAGTTCTACATTAAGACAGGATTTACTTTTTGTGACATAAACAAAGGAGATTACTGCCATCTGAAATGGTTATAGCCCACCTGAAAATATATATTGCATATATAAATTATTATTTACAGTAAATAATAAATATAGAGTATTTGTAGTATAGTCTATAATTTACAGCAAATATTATAGTGTTTTTGAACCATTTGGTATTGTCCTCTATTACAGTAATTATTGACCTGCTAAACTGTAATAAATACTGTAGTATGCTTTAGTTTTACCACAGTAAAATCTGGTGTATTGTGTGTAGAAAACTTCAGTATTGGGTTTATATTGTTATATAATATTGTTTATATTACTATAGTTGTTGTGTCACCATAGCAACTACATAATCACCACAACAGATTAATTAAAGTACTTTACTATATATATATATATATATGAGCAATATCACACAAGTAGCAGTGCGATGTGGCTGTATATCGGCACTGGTGGGAGGCGTGCGTTAGCACTTAGCGTCCCACCAGTGACGATATACAGCCACATCGCACTGCTACGAGTGTGATATTACGTTTATACAACAGTTTGACGACATAATCGTGTGTATAAAAAAAGAAAATCAAAAACGGAGAGTCTCGAAACCCTTTTGTAAGAGGAACTACTTTCTTCCGCCATTCATTCACATCTGCAGCTGACGCAAGTACAGCAGAAGCCGTTACTAATTCACTAACGTCACTTTAGTGCTAGTATTTGAATGATTCTCTAGCGTAATGTCTAAAGTGAAGACAAAACAGGTGATTTTGCTCACATTTTAAGATTATAAAGCTGAATGGCATGAAACGCCATCAGTCTACAGAGATTTCCCAGTATTTCTCTGTTGCAATCGGGAGATCACATTATTACTATGGTATAAATACAGCACTACAACATACAAAAGAGAGAAATCGACTTAGAAAGTCATTTACCTGTTTAATAATGATTTGATCAGCTGTAGTTTGAAATTACGCTGGTTTTCTCTTAGGGCTTTTATATGCGGTCTCTGTCGCCATCTTGTGGATGAACATCGTCAACCGTCTTTGGTCTGCTCTGTATGGCAGGCTAATGACTGCCGATGTGCTGTCTCTCAGAAATTATAAATATTTTAAAATAGGCACTATCCTTTTAAATAAACTGCAGAGTTGCAATCTAAACAACTACATTCAACACTAAAAAAGCCTCAAAAGTACATTATGTTGCCCAACAGCTGCAATATTTGTCAAACTGTAGAGTGTCCTCTGCTTGTTGCTGTATGTGTGCGGAGTAATACACAAGGGTGAAGGGTGAAGAGGCGGGTCGAGTGTTGTTACTGGCAGATTATCGCATGTCTATCAGCCAATCAGATTCAAGAACCAGACAGAACTGTTGTATAAATATATATACACATACATACAGTGCTCAGCAGATATAAGTTCACCCCTCACAAATCTCTCATTTAAATATATATTTTCTATAGGAAGCTTTACAATATTATATTTGTGCATATACATTAGATTAGTCAGTAACGAAGCCAAATCTGGAGCTAATCTAACAAAATAGTTCACAATAACAGTCCAAAAATTAGTAGCTCAAATTTACACGTTGGAAAAAAATATTAAAACATTTTTTAAAAAGAGCAAAAATTTTCAAATTTCATAGTTTGTAATTTGTTTTCAATATTTTGCTTGAATTTAAATGTATTATTTTTTGTATTTCTAAAGATGTTCGATGACTAAAATGATATTTTAATAAATATATCCATTTAATAAATCTATTTTGTTCAAATGCACCAAAATATATGACCTATATTCACTGAGAAATGGACAAAAATATTCATTTTCAAAATGGAGTGTATTCATTTATGCTGAGCACTGTATATATACAGTTGCAATCAGAATTATTAAACCCCCTGAATTAGTAGCCCCCCTGTTTATTTTTTCCCCCAATTTCTGTTTAATGGAGAGAAGATTTTTTCAACACATTTCTAAACATAATAGTTTTAATAACTCATTTCTAATAACTGATTTCTTTTATCTTTGCCATGATGACAGCACATAATATTTGACTAGATATTCTTCAAGACACTTCTACAGTCGTGGCCAAAAGTTTTGAGAATGACACAAATATTAGTTTTCACAAAGTTTGCTGCTAAACTGCTTTTAGATCTTTGTTTCAGTTGTTTCTGTGATGTACTGAAATATAATTACAACCACTTCATACGTTTCAAAGGCTTTTATCGACAATTACATGACATTTATGCAAAGAGTCAGTATTTGCAGTGTTGGCCCTTCTTTTTCAGGACCTCTGCAATTGGACTGGGCATGCTCTCAATCAACTTCTGGGCCAAATCCTGACTGATAGCAACCCATTCTTTCATAATCACTTCTTGGAGTCAGAATTAGTGGGTTTTTGTTTGTCCACCCGCCTCTTGAAGATTGAGCACAAGTTCTCAATGGGATTAAGATCTGGGGAGTTTCCAGGCCATGGACCCAAAATTTCAACGTTTTGGTCCCCGAGCCACTTAGATATCACTTTTGCCTTATGGCACGGTGCTCCATCGTGCTGGAAAATGCATTGTTCTTCACCAAACTGTTGTTGGATTGCTGGAAGAAGTTGCTGTTGGAGGGTGTTTTGGTACCATTCTTTATTCATGGCTGTGTTTTTGGGCAAAACTGTGAGTGAGCCCACTCCCTTGGATGAGAAGCAACCCCACACATGAATGGTCTCAGGATGCTTTACTGTTGGCATGACACAGGACTGATGGGAGCGCTCACCTTTTCTTCTCCGGACAAGCCTTTTTCCAGATGCCCCAAACAATCGGAAAGGGGCTTCATCTGAGAATATGACTTTGCACCAGTCCTCAGCAGTCCATTCGCCATACATTTGCAGAAGATCAATCTGTCCCTGATGTTTTTTTTGGAGAGAAGTGGCTTCTTTGCTGCCCTTCTTGACACCAGGCCATCTTCCAAAAGTCTTTGCCTCACTGTGCGTGCAGATGCGCTCACAACTGCCTGTTGCAGGTGTGAAAAGTTTTTTTCAGGATTAATTTTCATGGCAAAGAAGGACTATGCAATTCATCGGATCACTCTTCATAACATTCTGGAGTATATGCAAATTGCTATTATAAAAACTTAAGCAGCAACTTTTCCAATTTCCAATATTTATGTCATTCTCAAAACTTTTGGCCACGACTGTATTCAGCTTAAAGTGACATTTAAAGACTTAACTAGGTTAATTAGGTTAACTAGGCAGGATAGGGTAATTAGGCAAGTTATTGTATAACAGTGGTTTGTTCTGTAGACTATCGAAAAAATATATTGCTTAAAGGGGCTAATAATTTTGACCTTAAAATGGTTTTAAAACAATTAAAAACTGCTTTTATTCTAGCCGAAATAAAACAAATAAGACTTTCTCCAGAAGAAAAAATATTAGAGGAAATACTGTGAAAATTTCCTTGCTCTGTTCAACATAATAAACATAATAATAATACAAAATTAATCATTCTGATTGCAACTGTATATATATATATACATATAGTATGGTTTAAAACAGTGCAGTATTCACTATAGATTACTATAGTATTTTCTTTCATATAGCCACTGTATCCTTTAAACACATTTACGATCAAAAAGTTTTCAATAATTTAAAACATTATACAATTTTGAATGATCACTTATTGTTTTTAATGTGTTCATTTAAAAAGTACAAGTCAAAAAAATAAATATATATATATTACTTAATATAAGTTCTGTTTATTTTATGTAACCATAATTAACATGCACATACAGCATTATATCATCCACATCATCCTCTTTGTTAGGATTGCATAATGTTTAAGATGAGCTATGCCAATTTGCCTGAAGCATTTTGTAAAATATTCATAATAATTGCAGCAGATCATTTTTTCCCTCAGAGCTTTCATTCAAACCCCACGTGGCACATGACAAATATTTCAGGCATCTTTGATGAGCGATCAAGTTAGTTTTGTTGGCACAGGAATTCACCTGGGCTCGTCTGTGACACACTTTCTTATAATATAACAATAGTGATGTCATAGGTGTGTGGGTTCACCTGTAAATGTGTGTTTACGGCTCGATCTGCCCGCGTGTGTTCATATACGGCCTACTGCTGGAATGTGGCATACAGTAAACATGCAAATGAATAGAGATTTACAGGAACTCTTGCACTGAAGTGGGAGGATCAGGTGTTGTGTTATGTACCGTGAACTGTTCAGAGATCAGCGCAGTTTCTCCGAGATTTCCTGTGAGCATCAGCACCTGTCGTACAGTAAGTATTCAGCATTTATGAATTATCAATGTTCAGTTTTATGAAGTCAAGCTCTAGTATGCTTAGTACACAAGGTTTTTGGTGATGTCTAGTAAACAAATCCTTTAATCAAAGCATTTACTTAGAAGAGATTAAATGTTGAATGAACAGCATTGGATGTTCAGAAGACTTGCATTTGTAAGCACCACTGTAAAATAAAAATAAAAGTTTAATAAGTTCTTGCTGATAAAAAATACAATCAAAACCTAAGATATGATTTTAATCAGTTAAATAAAATATTTAAGGCAGAAAAAGCTATTCAAATTGAACTTTAAATGAAAAACAACATTGTATTTATTGTGAGGATTTTAATTTGTAAGTAAAAATAACTAGCTAGAACATAAATATAATCTTGATAATATATTTTTGGCTTCTCAGGTAAAAGTGTCTAATATAATATAACTATATTATATAACATATATATAAAACCAGTGATGTTGCTTCACTCTTCTGATTCTAGCATGAAATATACAGTTAATGTCAGAATTATTAGCCCTCCTATTAAATTTTATGTCTTTTATATTATATTATAATTTCTGTTTAACGGAGAGAAGATTTTTCTCAACACATTTCTAAACATAATAGTTTTAATAACTCATCTCTAATAACTGATTTCTTTTATCTTTGCCATGATGACAGCACATAATATTTGACTAGATATTCTTCAAGACACTAGTATTCAGCTTAAAGTGACATTGAAAAGCTTAACTAGGTTAATTAGGGTAAAGTTAGGGTAATTAGGCAAGTCATTGTATAACAGTGGTTTGTTCTGGAGACAATCCAAAACTAATATTGCTTAAGGGGGCGAATAATATTGACCTTAAAATGTTTATTTAAAATTAATAACTGCTTTTATTCTAGTCGAAATAAAACAAATAAGACTTTCTCCAGAAGAAAAGATATTATAGGAAATACTGTGAAAAATTCCTGAATCTGTTCAACATCATTTGGGAAATATTGGAAAAAATTCACAGGAGGATGAATAATTTTGACTTATATAATGTATAATGATAATAATTTTATTAAATTATAACAATACATTTTCTATACAAATTACACTATTCTAATTTTACTGTAGATATATTAGCACACAGTTTACTACTATTAATATTATTATTACTGCAAATAGTCTAAAGTCAAATATTATTATTATGAAACTTCTGGGGTGGTGCGGTGGCGCAGTGGGTAGCGCTGTCGCCTCACAGCAAGAAGGTCGCTGGTTCGAGCCTCGGCTGGGTCAGTTGGCATTTCTGTGTGGAGTTTGCATGTTCTCCCCGTGTTTCCTCCGGGTGCTCCGGTTTCCCCCACAAGTCCAAACACATGTGCTATAGGTGAATTGGGTAAGCTAAATTGTCCGTAGTGTATGTGTGTGAATGGAAGTGTATGGGTGTTTCCCAGTGCTGGGTTGCGGCTGGAAGAGCATCCGCTGCGTAAAACATATGCTGGATAAGTTGGCGGTTCATTCCGCTCTGGCGACCCCTGATTAATAAAGGGACTAAGCCGAAAAGAAATGAATGAATGAATGAATGAAACTTCTGCTTCATCTTCTGCAAGGCTACTACAGGTCCAAGTGTTGAAATTCACTGTTCAAACAGAAATTGCATGCAGACGGCAGTGTTTGAACAACTTTTATGGGGTTTTTGTGTGAAATCAGGAATATCACAGCCTATTTAATAATCTTAGGAACTCACACTGGAACCAAGCAGAAAACAACGACTTCTGAAATACGTTCAGTCACGCCAACACGATCTCAGAGCACTTCTAAACTTAATTTAGTTGGTATTGTAGAAACTCTTTTCTCTTATGCACCTGACACTTTATCTAAACTCCATCCCACAAAAACTCAATAAGGAAAGCGATGTTCACTATAAATGTACCACAATCATGCTGCACTGCTTGCTTCAACCTTAAATACCTCTTGCACAATATTAAACCTTTAATACCTCTTTTGCACAATATCCTGCACAACATTGTTCAGTCTCATGTAAAAGTACTTGTATAGCCTGTCTTATGTGTATAGTTTAAGTATTTTATTTTAGTTTATTGTATAGTATATGTTAGTTATGCATAGGTTTTTTATAATAGCTCTTATGTCCAGTGTTGAGTTTGTATTTATGATTAATCTATGTAGCACCGTTGTCCTGCGAGACACGACATTTCGTTCCTCTGTATGTCCACACATGTAGCGGAATGACAATAAAGCTCGACTTGACTTGACTTTACATGTATTTATTCCAGTTTCTGTATTATCTCCATCCCCAATGATACTGTACCAGTGGTAGTTGTGTACAAATGTGCCATTAATTCACCAATACATACTATAGTTCCCATAGCTAAAGTCACTGCTCAGATGTTGTATTTGAGACATTTGTCAGGTTTTTGTCCTCAAACTGCTCCTGTGTGTAGCACTAGTTTCTCACACATCTCCTCCAAAGCCTTCTGTTGTGTTTTGATGTGATTTTTGACTGTTGTAGCTGTGAAATAATCATTCAGCGTAGTGATATGGAGCTGAAATGTGCTCAAAACCTGCCAGAACTACTTTAGCTGTCTGTTCATCTGAAAATAATCAGAATGATCATCAGCCAATCAGGATCAAGCATTCAACAGTGTGAACAGTCTGCTTGTACTGGAAGTTGCAGAAACTTTTATTTCCATATGTTGATGTACTTCTAACTGAAACGGAATATTGAGTAGGGGGCGGGGCTTTCTTTTTGCGCATCATTCCCTCATAGCAAACTAACGGTAAGAGGGGTGTGGTTAAGAATATTGTGACTGAAGCCGTCAAACTGATGTCAACAGAATGTCTACCACTCCAAACACAGAAGCAAATGGGCAGAATTTGATTTCCCTTTTTTTCAGTGGATTAACTTGCATGGATAAATCGTTCACCTAAAGAATAACAATGTGCGCAAGCTATTTCAAACAAACTTTAACATTTCGTCTGCTTTTCTTCATTCCTTCAGGAATAATCATGTCTGGCAACCCTTACTACGGCATGACCAACACATCGAGCGACAACTGCACTGATGTGGACAACAAGGTGAAACGCTTCTATCTGCCAGCCATGTACGGTGCCATCTTCATCGTGGGCGTCATTGGAAACATCACAGCTCTTCTGGTGTATGTGCTCAGGGTTCGACCCTGGAAGAGCAGCACCATCATCATGGTGAACCTGGTCTTCACAGATCTCCTCTTTATGATCTGCCTGCCATTTTTAGTCTATTATTATGTGCTGAATGACACGTGGACTCTGGGAATCACTGTGTGTCGCTTCGCCCGCTTCATCTTCCACTTCAACCTGTACGGCAGCATCCTCTTCCTCACATGTTTCTCAATTTTTCGCTATGTAGCAATCGTGCATCCGCAGCATGCACATAAGATTAGGCGCAAACGCTGGGGCATCGTGTCTTGTGTGTTGGTTTGGGTTATTACGGTGGCTGAACTGAGTCCGATTTTTAATCTGTTTGACACGATGGAGCTCAATAACAAAACATACTGTTTGGATTTTGCGAGCAATGATCCACAAAGAGTTTGGCCGTATAGTTGGGTGTTGACTGTACTTGGCTATTTAGTTCCTTTAATGGTGGTCTGTGCTTGCTATTGGCGCATCATTGAAAAGCTAAAGGAGGGTCCCCATATGGGGTGCAAAAAACGGGTGCGAGCGAGGAGACTCATTGTGTTGATTTTGACGTGTTTTGCGGTTTGTTTTCTTCCGTTTCATGTGCTGCGAGCATTTAGAATCTACACAAGGCTCACGCCAGGGACGGACTGTATGCTGGATCATGGCGTTCATGCGGCCTACATCATCTCCAGACCCATCGCAGTGCTCAACATCATCTTCAACCTGCCGCTCTACACACTGTCGGGCGATAGCTTTAAACAAGCCTTTGTGGAGCTCTTCAAATGTGACGTGAAGTTCAAGTCGAGCAACGAAAGACTTGTTCAACTGGCGGTGATCAGCTAACGCATGCCAACATTATGAGCGAGAAGAGCAGCAGAGATTGAATATTACATTACATTAATGAGCTACAGTCAAAGACACGGAGAAATTATATGATATGAAGGATATACGTCACAATAAACTGGACATTTTTGGACATTAATTACGCATTAACTCTTATGATAATGCAGGCCTGATTGACTTTGTATCTGCTGCGGGAAACAAACTACTATATTTTGTCATAAAGTGTAAAAAAAAATGTCAAATATTGCCAGACATATTTAAAACAAGAGTCATTTGATGCCTACTTATACTGTTTAACTCTTTCTATAGTCATTTTTATACTCCGCCACTGTCTTCCAAACCACTACTGTATATAGGTTTCGCTCTTTTGTCAGCAAGAAGCTTTATATTAGCAGTACAAGTCAGAATAACTGACATATCTGATTTCATTCATAATATATTTGCACAAGGGTTATTTGAAAGAAGACACTTTATTGCTATTTAATAAGCTATGTAAATAA
This sequence comes from Danio jaintianensis, assembly GCA_903798115.1. NCBI lineage: Eukaryota > Metazoa > Chordata > Actinopteri > Cypriniformes > Danionidae > Danio > Danio jaintianensis. Next base: position 10,572,607 of record CAIGQV010016298.1, read on the forward strand.
TATCACTTGTAAATATCAAATTCCCTTTTTACTATTGTACATGTTGCTGCCATTGCAAACAAGCACTTTACGCACAATAATGGGTTTTCTGAGTGAAAAAATGAATAAAATACAATTGTAAACATTGTCTAAATTACAATCTATCTAACATTACATTATTTTCTCTTCTAAAATAACACAACTGCATTATATGCAAGTTAAATCAGAATATAAAATAACTCTTTACAGTAATAATAACAGGTTTACAGCCTCAAGTGCCTTGAAATATAATGTTTTATGTTGTAGCTCAAAAGCATGGTGCTAGCTAGCAATGCCAAAGTTTGGTTTTCTAGTAAATGCATGAAGGGATCAAATGTGCACACACTGAATGTCACTTTGCATAAAAGTGTCTGAAAAATGCATGAATGTAAATGTGCATTTACTGCATGTACTGTAAAGCAACTGTCTGGTCATGATGTTAATAGCTTACGACGCCACAATGGATCAGACGTACATAAATATGCAAAGACACCCTCTCTGTAAATATAGTACTGCATTGCTCTTTTAATTTGTATTTATGGTCATTTTTGCTTGTGGATGCTGTATGTTTGTTTTGATGCCTTCATAAACCATGACATAAGGGAGATAGCATTGTGTAATTTAATTTGCATTGCTTTTTTGGTGTGTACAGTATTCAAAAAATTGGTAGCTGATAAAATAGCAAAACTTTGTGTTTGAATAACATCTTCAATTGACTGCAGAACGAGAGTCAAATGTTCCACCAGACAGCCTATTTGTCATTTGTTGCTATTTTAGCCCATTGAGTTGCTCAACCGAGAGTGTTTTGTTTTATATAGCATTCCTGAAGAGTCTGGATGGAGTAACTGGTTCATCAAATTAGTCAGACTCTTAAATAAGAGATTCCTACTGCATCGTCTTCCTGCTAATGTTTGATTAGATTCATTGTTTGACAGTAAAGGAAGAGGAAATGTGAATCCACCGCTAAACACTATTGAGACGCAAATAAGGGTGTTTATTTTTGGAAGCTAAATTGTCACACACTTCATACCTTACTATCAGGGCCCGTATTCACATAATATCTTAATTGACAATTAATCAATCATGAATTTATAATATCTTCTTTACTTCTATAGCGCTTTCACAATGTAGATTGTGTCAAAGCAGCTTAACATAGAAGTTCTAGTAAATTTAAACTGTCAGTCCAGTTTTCAGAGTTCAGTTTAGTTCAGTGTGGTTTCATTTTCACTGCTGAAAGTCCAAACACTGAAGAGCAAATCCATCGATGCGTAGCTCCACAAGTCCCAAACCAAGCAAGCCAGTGGCGACAGTAGCGAGGAACAAACTTCATCAATTGACAAAAGTAAAAAACCTTGAGAGAAACCAGGCTCAGTTGGGCACGGCCATTTCTCCTCTGGGCAAACTTCTTGTGCAGAGAATTTAGAGAAAATCTTAAATACAATAGCAGAGTAAGTCCTAAATTTATGACTCCTACATTCTTGCTCTATACGAGTATTTACAAAGTGCTAAAACTAGTTTCTAAATCAGCAAAATCAGTGACTCCTATAAATCACTAAGACCAAACCACAAGCTATACTAAAATGGTTGTTTTGTTTTTTAAATTTGGACTGCAATTGCAGAGTTAAATGTTTTCAGATATTCATTCATGTTGCATGTTCTCCCTGTGTTGGCGTGGGTTTTCTTCCGGGTGCTCCAGTTTCCCCCACAGTCCAAACACATGCACTAAAGGGGAATTGAATAAACTAAATTGGCCGTAGTGTATGAGTGTGTGTGTGAATGTGAGTGTGTATGGGTGTTTTGCAGTACTGGGTTGTGGCTGGAAGGGCATCCGCTGCGTAAAACATATGCTGGAATAGTTGGCGGTTCATTCCGCTGTGGCGACCCCTGATAAATAAGGGACTAAGCTGAAGGAAAGTGAATGAATGAATGAGTGTGTGTGTGTGTGTGTGTGTGTGTGTGTGTGTGTGTGTGTGTGTG
>CAIGQV010016298.1:10574611-10587371 GCA_903798115.1 Danio jaintianensis
GTGTGTGTGTGTGTGTGTGTGTGTGTGTGTGTGTGTGTGTGTGTGTGCGTGTGTGTGTGTGCGTGTGTGTGTGTGAGAATGAGAGTGTTTGAGTATTTCCGCCACATAACACATATGCCACATATGAGTAATTATCGGTTCATTCCGCTGCGGCGACCCCTGATTAATCGTGGTCTAAGCCGAAGTGTTCCAAGTCAATATATCTTCTTACAAAATAATTAAGCAAATATACGCTTTTCTAAAAAATATATTAAATAAATAACAATTGCCAAGTTTGTATTCAGAGAAACACATATTTGCATAAGATACATATACATGACAGTAGGGCACTTATGATTCATGGACAATTTTACTCTTACTTCTCCACTCCATTTTCAATGTTTTAAGTTTGATCAAGTAAAACTTAATGGTGTGTAAGAATTGTATCAGAATTAACAAATTCTCTGAAGGAGGACATTTGAGAAAACATTTAAGTTCCCACGAGAACAGACATCTGTGAACTTTCTCGAAGAGCCTACATTCATCAACACCCACTTGATGAATTGCGACCACATCTAACTCTTCACACACCTTTCCTCCTTTGTTCAGATTTCCAAATACTATCTAAAACATAATCAATTTTAACTATGTATCTATTCATGTTTAGAATCATTTTGAAGGTCTCAGTGTGTCTGGCAAAATGGTCTCATTCCCTCACAAATAGATATAATCAAAATAATAGATTTATAACTCTAGTTATCTTTTGACCCACTGATAAGGGTGTGCCCCTACCTAGGGGGTTTCTATTCAAACTACCATTTGTTCCCTATAGGCAGTAACTCTTCAGATCTAACATGCCACTAAATGCAAATGCCTATTGTTGTTCCACACACCCCTCTTTGAAGGAGATTCTTGGTCTGACTATATAAGGAAAAATGTCAGGAAGTTCGGGGCGATTCTGTAACCAGAACAGCCCGTAGTATAGAGCTATCATGCCCTATGCTATGTACTTTATGAAATCAGGTATGCATCTTTTAATCTTAGACTTATCTTTGAGTATTTGATGTCTTGTATTGATTGTTTGTGAATTGACTGAATAATTGGCATAATACATATTTACCTGACTATTAAATCAATATACTTTGAATTATTCAAACAGATTTTGTGTTATTATCTCTAGTAGATTACGTTAAGTCCATAACACCACAAGCCCCTGTACAGGTTAGTACCGGACTAAAACACGATAGACGGAGCAGAGTGGCACGCTATACGATGTTCTTAGAGCTCCGACTAACACATTGGCATTAATTCAAGTATACTTAGGCTGTAAAAGGCTATTGGGTAAGCCTTTATCTCTAAGCTTATAATACTATTTAAATCATATGGTGATTATTCAAAGTTACTAATAGTTTAAGCAAATTGGTTTGTTTAATACTATAGTAATGATCACGATATGACTAAACAGTGTTGCTTAGTTATAACAGATCTATGGGGACCACACAAAAAATATTCTAAACTGAGATAGTAGGGTTCTGCCTTTTTAGAATAGTGGTTAATCGCCTCTGTTTAATGACCAAGACTGACATGCTTGTGTTTAAGAGATTGTATACTCGGCCGGTACAAGACTCAGGATGTTATAGGAATCCGAATGAACGAGAATAATATACAATAACGAATCTAAGAGAATATTCAATCATAATCTAAAGTAATATTAAAAGAAACAAAATAATCTTATCAATGTTTTATGATTGGAGTCAGATAAAACGAGAATAAATATATTAATATTCTAAACCACCTCATACTAAAATTGGAGTCAGATATGAGTTAGATTTAAAGTAAATCAACATTGTGTACTGAAAAGGCCGAACAGGCAGTGAACCTTCATCCACCAGTAGACACCGTCGTTGGACTAACTGGCTGGACCTTACAGGTGTATATTATTTACTCTATATGGTGCATGTTTGGAGGGACTGGTGCTTGTTTTTTTTATCATTATTAATTTACTTATAAAAAAAAATTTCTGTATTGTTTCCTTATCATTTGTGTAAATGATTGTATAAATGTTTTTTGTTCTGTTTTGCACTTATAAAAACTGTTATAAATAAAATATAAAAAATAAGAAGATACATATACATATTCATATAGATACATATTTGCATAAATATATTTGTAAAATTGTCTTTTTTGCGTATTTTGAAATAAACGATAAAATATATTTGAAAACACACTTCTGATGATGGTTCAGACACTGTAATTGAGGTGATAACTTCTTAAAAGCTCATTGTGGTTAAACATTTTTAAAGTTTTTTTTCCAAGGCAGATTGCTGAAAACAGACAGTTTAGGATAGTCTGTGGTTTGGTCTTACTGATTTAACATTTTCTTCATTCTTAATGTTTCACTGATTTAGGAGCGGTGGCACGGTGGCTACCACTGTGGCCTCACAGCAAGAAGGTCGCTGGTTCAAGTCCCAGCTGGGCCAGTTGGCATTTCTGTGCGGAGTTTGCATGTTCTCCCCGTGTTGGCGTGGGTTTCCTCCGGGTGCTCCGGTTTCCCCCACAGTCCAAACACATGCGCTATAGGGGAATTGGATAAACTAAATTGGCCGTTGTGTATGAATGTGAGAATGTATGTGTGTTTCCCAGTACTGGTTTGCAGCTGGAAGGTCATCCGCTGTGTAAATATATGCTGGAATAGTTGGCGGTTCATTCCGCTGTGGCGACCCTTGATAAATAAGAGACTAAGCCGAAGGAAAATGAATGAATGAATGACTTAGGAGCTAGTTTTAGCCTTAAAACACTTTGTGAAACACTCTTACAGCAGATATTGAACAGCAGAATTGACCATTATTTTTCACATTTTCTCCTAAATGGGTTAGTTAGGGTAACACTTTATTTTGATGGTCCATTTGAGTATTAGTAGACTGTCTGCTTAATATCTCCTGACACTGCTCCTTCAACAGACATTCAACTGACTATAAGAAACTTTGCAAGTACATGTCAACTTAAACTAACCCCAACCTAACAGTCTCCTTATAATCTAATGAGAATTAGTTGGCAGGTAGATGTAATGTAACTTAAATTCAACAAACGGACCATCAAAATAAAGTGTGACCTTAGTTAGGAGCTACTTTTTGCCTTAAGATGTTTAGTGAATACAGTCCTGCAGTTCTCTAAATCAAACAAAAGCGTTGATTTGCATATTACGTGAACGTACGTCCTCATTTTATTGGAAGCTATTAACTACTTTCTGTAATGCAATCAAAGCATGAAGTTCCTGAAGGCTTCACGTGCCATTCACAATCTACAGCAGATCATCTCAGATTTCTTCTTTTGTTCACCCACGAGGAAACACCTATAAATGTTAGTTCAACCCTGATGACAAGGAAGAAGAAGCGTTTGGGCATTTATTGTAAATCAATGCCTGTATATTCTCCAAGGTGATATAAACAGTGAAAAACATGAAGTTCGTGAAGCCTGGAGGAACGGCATTTCCCGAACTTCCGGGTGAACAGGTTCACTTCAGGCACGCGATTATATAAAGAAATCACACAGTTTATATGCGGTTTATATGCATGTTGACTACATGAGGAACATCTCTACAATTTGCATGTCAGTTTAACAGTGTAAACAGGTTTCAGTAACGTATTACAAAGCAGAATGTGTGCTTAATATTTGCTAGCACTTTATTTTGATTTTGACAAATGCCTTAAGAAAGTGGGGGCATTATTATTTTACTTCAACACACAGACTGGTATATCTGTTAATACAAATCAGTCATCATTGTTTTAATATATGCCAACAGTGACATTGCAAAAAGTGGGAAAAATCACTACAAATATCTCTTAAAGGGATAGTTCGCCCCAAAATGAAAATGTACAGTTAATTTACTCACCCTAATGCCAGTGACGATGTCGATGAATTTTTATCTCCAGTAGAACAATAAAGAAGATTTTTAGCTGAATCCATGGTCCTTGGTGATCCGTCTAATGCAAGTCAATGGTCAGGCTGTGGATTAAAGATAATAATAATGTAAATAATGATGGATTCGCTTCATAAGACCTCAGTGTATCATCAGGAGCCAATGGGATTGATTTGGACTCGTTTGTATGTGCTTATTTTGAATCTAAAAAGAGGTGACCATTGTCTTGCACTATAAGAATAACCACAGATTCAGCTAAAAATGGTCTTGAATGTTCTATTGAAGAAATAAAATCCATTTTCCTTCAGCTTAGTCTCTATTTCAGAGGTAGCAACAGCGGAATGAACCACCAACTATTCCAGCATATGTTTTACGCAGTGGATGCCTTTCCAGCAGCAACCCAGTACTAGGAAACACACATACACACACATACACTACGGCCAATTTAGTTAATCAATTCACCTATAGCGCATGTGTTTGGACTGTGGGGGAAACCGGAGCACCCGGAGGAAACCCACGCCAACACGGGGAGAACATGCAAACTCCACACAGAAATGCCAACTGACCCAGCCGGGATTTGAACCAGCGACCTTCTTGCTGTGAGGTGAGTGCTAACCACTGAGGCACCGTGTCGCCAGATTGCATTCAATTTAATTTAATTACTTTTATTACCCCAACTGTTAGGTTTGTCCATATTTGACCCAGCACTGGATTAACACAACTCGGCACATTAAGAGTTCCAAATCATTTTGTGATATCCCGAGAAATACTTCTTGAGTTACAGACATGATGCAAGCTTTGGGAAAATAATATTTCTGGCACTCAAACAAGTGTTTACTTTGCAACTCTTTGATAGAGCTAAATTTACAGAACAAGATTAATCCAACAATGTTCTTTGTTCTTCAGATATTACTCTATAAACATATTGGCTGTTTGTGAAGTGACCCACATTTGGCCAGTGCAATAGTGAAGTTTATTTATGGAGCCGTGTCTCTTTTCTTTTTTCATATGATGCATGCTTCTTTTTATTGATTTTATGTATTGTGTTTTTTTTCTGAAGCACCGTGGCACAACTCTGTCACGTTTAAATGTGCTGTAGAAATACTTTTTGACCTGACTTGATATTAAAATGCTGGGTTGCTTCAATAAATATGGACAAACCCAACCGTTAGATTAAAAACTGTCATTTAGGTTTGAAAAGAATTTGACCTAATGATGGATTTGTCTGGGGTGGCATGGTGGCTCAGTGGTTAGCACTGTCGCCTCACAGCAATAAGGTCGCTGGTTCGAGTCCCGGCTGGGTCAGTTGGCATTTCTGTGTGGAGTTTGCATGTTCTCCCTGTGCTGGCGTGGGTTTCCTCAGGGTGCTCCGGTTTCCCCCACAGTCCAAACACATGCGCTATAGGGGAATTGAATAAACTAAATTGACTGTAGTGTATGAGTGTGAATGAGTGTGTATGGATGTTTCTCAGTACTGAGTTGCAGCTGGAAGGGCATCCGCTTTGTAAAACATATGCTGGATAAGTTGGTGGTTCATTCCGCTGTGGCAACCCCTTATGAATAAAGGGACTAAGCCGAAGAAAAATGAATGAATGATGGATTTGTCCATATTTGACCTAATGCTGAGTTAAAACAACCCACAACCCCAAAATGCAACAAACACGGCAAAGGTCAACAAAACAGACCAACCTTTCTCTGAGTAACACAATGATACTGCCATATAAATCAAGGACAACACATACACTTAATACACTTCATTGAACATGTACACATAGACATCACCTATATGCTATATAACTGCAGGTTATCTATGTTTATATATAACGTCTGCTCTATACAACTCCTTAACTTTTCTGATTTTGATTGTAGTGCATTAATGTTCACCTTTTGTAAAGCTGCTTTGAAACAATAATTATTGTGAAAAGCTCTATAGAAATAAACTTGAATTGAATATATTTCTAGAGCATTTTTGACCCCGCTGTAAGTTAAATGTCATGGGTGTGTACTGCATATGCATGACGTTTAATATTTTGTGTTTTCTTCCTCATTCATGTGTCTCTTTCACTAGAAAGGAGAAGTATAACAGCTAAGTATATCTGTAATTATGCAGGAAATTTCACAATTTCAACTCATTGACAAAACAAAGCAATTGTTTCTCAATCTACCTGAGTATGAAGCAAGAATAGCGACGTCTGTCGTTCTTCTGACGTCTGTTTTTTTTCTTGGGAAAATGTTTGAGTTGATATTCACACTATTGGTAGTCACATCTTGGTTGTATGTCTTAGGATTGTCATATCTGAGAAAAAAATTAGACACTGTTATGATTTGAAACTTTAGATTGCACTGCTACGAGAAACAACTTCTAATAATTATTATAAAGAATAATAATAATAATAATATACTGGTGAGCGGCACGGTGGCTCAGTGGTTAGCACTGTCGCCTCACAGCAAGAAGGTCGCTGGTTTGACTCCCGGCTAGGTCAGTTGGCATTTCTGTGTGGAGTTTGCATGTTCTCACCGTGTTGGCGTGGGTTTTCTCCGGGTGCTCCGGTTTCCCCCACAGTCCAAACACATGCGCTTTAGGGGAATTGAACAAGCTAAATTAGCCATCATGTAAATAAAAGAAATAACCAAACCAACAAAGACCGTAAAGATTTACTGCTAACCGGAATCAGGTTTTACATAAGAGTCACACATACGCTTGTGTTACTTTTTACATGCAATGGCATTTACTGTTGCATTTCCTGCTATCGACTATGCATGTTATGTCACTAGAATAAATCATAAGGAAGTTTTCAGGAGACAGACACGCAACGGACAGAAACCAGACCGCACAATTAAAATACAAAACATTTATGCTAATTAAAACAGCGGATATTCTAAAATATGAGAAATGTATTTGAGTGGGAGGAAAATAGGGTTTTTCACATATCAGAAAATTTAAATATTACAATGTTTCTATCATTTTTAATTATAAGCATTAATATACACTCACCGGCCACTTTATTAGGTACACCTTACTAGTACCGGGTTGGACCCCCTTTTGCCTTCAGAACTGCCTTAATCCTTCGTGGCATAGATTCAACAAGGTACTGGAAATATTCCTCAGAGATTTTGCTCCATATTGACATGATAGCATCACGCAGTTGCTGCAGATTTGTCGGCTACACATCCATGATGCGAATCTCCCGTTCCACCACATTCCAAAGGTGCTCTATTGGATTGAGATCTGGTGACTGTGGAGGCCATTTGAGTACAGTGAACTCGTTGTCATGTTCAAGAAACCAGTCGGAGATGATTCGCGCTTTATGACATGTTATCCTGCTGGAAGTAGCCATGAGAAGATGGGAACACTGTGGTCATAAAGGGATGGACATGGTCAGCAACAATACTCAGGTAGGCTGTGGCGTTGACACGGTGCTCAATTGGTACTAATGGGCCCAAAGTGTGCCAAGAAAATAACCCCCACACCATTACACCACCACCACCAGCCTGAACCGCTGATACAAGGCAGGATGGATCCATGCTTTCATGTTGTTGACGCCAAATTCTGACCCTACCATCCGAATGTTGCAGCAGAAATCGAGACTCATCAGACCAGGCAACGTTTTTTCAATCTTCTATTGTCCAATTTTGGTGAGCCTGTGCGAATTGTAGCCTCAGTTTCCTGTTCTTAGCTGTCAGGAGTGGCACTCGGTGTGGTCTTCTGCTGCTGTAGCCCATCCGCCTCAAGGTTGGACGTGTTGTGCGTTCAAAGATGCTCTTCTGCAGACCTCGGTTGTAACGAGTGCTTATTTGAGTTACTGTTGCCTTTCTATCAGCTGGAACCAGTCTGGCCATTCACCTCTGACATCAACAAGGCATTTGCGCCCACAGAACTGCCGCTCACTGTATATTTTCTCTTTTTCAGACCATTCTCTGTAAACCCTAGAGTCCATTTTAGAGTCCATTATGTTTGTTTACTCTATAAATATGAATAATAATACAAATTAAAAAGCAATATTTATTTAAATAAATTAGATAAATTCATCCAAATCAATGCATTAAAATAAATCAATAAAATCTTCAAATAAATGCTGAAGAATAGTGAAAAAAAATTGTTTCCACAATATGTAGCTGTTTCAACATATTAAATACACCTTTCTTGATCATCAAATCAGCATATTAAAATGATTTCTGAAGGATCATGTGACACTGAAATCTGAAGAAAACCAAAGCTGAAAATACACCTTTGAGTAATGAAAAATAATAATCTTAAAACATATTTAAAAAGAAATTCATAACATGTAAAACTTTAACACGTTGCTGTATTATTGTTAACATTAATGCAGAATTAGTGAGCAGAAGACACTTTTAAAAGCACAAAAATAATGTGTAACACTTTTTACTACGCTTTTTTACTATGTAAAACTATGTAGTAATTTTGAAACAACATATCAACTCATGAGTCGGAGTATAAAAGACTGTCTGCATAATATCTGCTACTTTCTGATGATCCAAAAGACATTCTTTAATCTATATGTGAATATACTCTGTGCTCTCTAGCACCATCTGTGGTTCAAACATAAGATTGCAAGTCACATAAACTTACAGGACAGGATTAACAGGTTTATGGTGCACTTCAGTTAAATACAGAACTGTACTTCAGACCCCGTCTCCAATTTCAAAATCCCTCTGTAAATGCAAACTGAGCACTCTCACAGCACACAATGATCACTGAGGCAACTGAAAAGCTGAAGAAATAGTGCAAGTTCAGTTCTGGCGGATTCATTCATTCATTTTCCTTCGGCTTAAGCCCTTATTTATCAGGGGTCACTACAGTGGAATGAACCAACAACTATTCCAGCATATTTTTTTTCGCAGCGGATGCCCTTCCAGCTGCAACCCAGTACTGGGAAACACCCATACACACTCGCATTCACACACTCACTTATACTCGGGCAATTTAGCTTATCCAATTCACCTATAGCGCATGTGTTTGGACTGTGGGGGAAACCAGAGTATCCGGAGGAAACCCACGCCAACACAGGGAGAACATGCAAACTCCACACAGAAATGCCAAATGACCCAGCTGGGACTCGAACCAGTGACCTTCTTGATGTTGTGAGGTGACAATGCTACAAAAAATAAACAAAGATAAAATGCCGGGCTGTTTTAACCCAATGATGGGTCAAATATGGACAAACCCAACGTTGCCCAGCACTTAAAATTTAAAATTGAAACAATTTTGTCCTCTGCTGTATATACAGTGCTCAACATATGAGTACACCCCTCACAAATCCCTCATTTAAATTAATATTTTCTATAGGATGCTTTAAAATATTATATTTGTGCATATACATTAAATTAGTCAGTACTGAAGCCAAATCTGGAGCTTATCTAAAATAACTTATGATAACAGTCCAAAATGAGTACACCCAAATTCATATGTTAGGGAAAAAATAGTATTTTTATTTTTTTTAAAAAAGAGAAACAAAAAAAAAAATGATAAAACGTTGTTGAAATTTTGTAGTTTGTAATTTTTTCACCGATATTTCGCATGAATTTAATTGCATTATTAAGATGTTCAGTGACTAAAATAACTGCATACTACATTCTGTATCATGTCTTTGTATTTTATCATCTTCTCTATTTTTATACTGTCGGTTTGTTTTTTAATTATTGAATTGTGTGAATATACATCATTCATTCATTCATTTTCTTTTCGGCTTAGTCCCTTTATTAATCTGGGGTCGCCACAGCGGGATGAACCGCCAACTTATCCAGCATATGTTTTACGCAGCGGATGCCCTTCCAGCTGCAACCCATCTCTGGGAAACATTCATACACACTCATTCACACACATACACTACGGACAATTTTAGCTTACCCAATTCACCTATAGCGCATGTCTTTGGACTTGTGGGGGAAACCGGAGCACCCGGAGGAAACCCACGCGAACACGGGGAGAACATGCAAACTCCACACAGAAATGCCAACTGACCCAGCCGAGGCTCGAACCAGCGACCTTCTTGCTGTGAGGCGAACGTGCTACCCACTGCGCCACCGCGTCGCCATGAATATATATATATATACATATATATATATGTTGTACAGTGACCTTGAGTTTCTTGAAAGGTGCTTTAAATAAAATGTATTATTATTATTATTAAAATTATATTAATAAATATATCCATTTAATAAATCTGTTTTGTTCAAATGCACCACAATATATGACCTATATTCACTGAGAAATTAATAAAAATATTAATTTTGAAAATGGGGTGTACTCTATGTTGAGCGCTGTAAATATTCATCTATCATGTACACGCCACAAAAAAAGAAAAAGATTTTTGCTGGTTGTTCAAACTACGCATTTAAAATGAGCTGAAACAACACAATTCTTGAGATTTTTTTGGGACAACTTAATTGTTTTATATTCAGTCCACTTAAATTTGTTAAGCTAACTTAATCGATGGCAGCATGGTGGCTCAGTGTTCAGCACTGTGGCCTCACAGCAAGAAGGTCGCTGGTTTGAGTCCCAGCTGGGTCAGTTGGCATTTCTGTGTGGAGTTTGCATGTTCTCCCCGTGTTGGCGTGGGTTTCCTCCGGGTGCTCCGGTTTCCAAAGACATGCGCTATAGGTGAATTGGATAAGCTAAATTGTCTGTATGTGTGTGAATGAGTGTGTATGGGTGTTTCCCAGTGATGGGTTGCAGCTGGAAGGGCATCAGCTGCGTAAAACATATGCTGGATAAGTTGGCGGTTCATTCCGCTGTGGCGACCCCCAGATTAATAAAGGGACTAAGCCGAAGGAAAATAAATGAATTAACTTAATCGATTTGGGTTGGGAAAGCATGAATGAATTGTGTAGAACCCTGCATTTTTTAGAGTGTACAAATTTAAGTGGATTGAACATAAAACAATTAAGTTGTCCCAAAAAAGACTCAAGAACTGTGTAGTTTCAGCTATCATTGCAAAATATTTCCAACTACATAAAAATAAAAAATAAACGCCACTGTGAGTATATACTGGAGCTGTCTGTTCCTCAATCAAATCTACTATATCACTTTTGCAGACTTGAAATATAATGCAAATATTTGTTAAGCTCATTACAAAGTGACAACTCAACAAACTAATATAAATAAAAGGCATCTCAAAGCCTGCACTTTCATAGCACCCCTTTAGGGATGCCTGGAATCAGTCAAAACCTCTTTGTTCAAATCTCAATAGACATTACAGAAAAGCATTTTACAATGTTCGCAATGAAACACATGGAATGCATTATGGTAAAGGCTAATTAAAACAGTAGCTTCAGCACGCAAGTTCCCAACACTGACAATAGGCTCTGGTTTGAAAGAACATTCTTCTTATTTATAGGAATTCAGGCACCTGTTAACACACAAACATACTGTACACACATCTGGTTTGCTATTCTTCTGGGGACTTCCCATAGGCATAAAGGTTTTCATACATTCATTTATTTATTTCGGTTTAGTGCCTTTATTAATCAGGGGTCGCCACAGCGGAATGAATCGCCAACTTATCCAGCTTATGTTTTACCCATCGGATGCCCTTTCAGCTTCAACCCAGTACCAGGAAACACCCATACACTCTCATTCACACACATACACTACAGACAATTTAGCTTATTCAATTCACCTATAGCGCATGTGTTTGGACTTGTGGGGGAAACCGGAGCACCCGGAGGAAACCCACGCCAACACGGGGAGAACATGCAAACTCCACACAGAAATGCTATCTGACCCAGCCACGACCCAGCTCGAACTAGTAAACTTCTTGCTGTGATGTGACAGTGCTAACCACTGAGCCACCATGTCGCCTTGGTTTTCATACAGTACAGACTATATATTCCCTGCATTTCCTAACCCTGCATTTCCAAAATTCTTCATTCTGTATAATTTATATGCATGTTAACCCATGGGGAACTCAATTTAAGTCCTTGCATTGACATGAGTCCCCATGAGTCTGTGTGCATTCAGTTTTAAGTCCCCACTGGGATATTAAAACAAGACCACACAAACACTTGATACTGTAAATCCAACCTGACTTACAACATCAACTAGCTGACCTTTGTGGAAGCTCACTTAAACATCTGGAGAAACCTGTCTAAGGATAAAGTAAAAAGCGAAGACTCAACCTATAAGACAAAAGTCCACACATACTTTTCTCATGTCCAAGAGAACAATGTGACACCTGATACCAAACTCTGCCTGCATGTAAATGTTACATAAAGTCACTAACGGGAAGTACTTAGAATAAAAAGTAGAGCAGACCAGAAATGGGCTGATGGGGAAATTATAATTAGCAAGATGCTTCCCTATCTCCAGTCAAGCAGGTGTGAAAACAAGCAGTTATAAACGAGTCTACTGCTGTTTCCAGTGGCTTTCGTCCTTCAGTGCTACTGACCACATACAAACCACACATCTACATAGGTGATGTTCCAAAGAAAGAAACCCACAAAGGCCTACATACACAAACACACAACATCTTACTGCTGAAAACTAACCAGAGAACACAAACCATGTAAATAGAGTCTAAATAAAGTGTGGGAGAGAGATTTGATTTCAGCTAGTACGCTAACATAGACTCAGTGAGTGTACACTTTCAGGTTGGCAAGTTAAATATTTGATTGTTGTATTATTTGGACAAGAGTGTTTAATTAGAGCACATAATTCAGAAACCTTAAAAGAACGACAAACACATACTGGAAAACAAACATACAAAAAAATCCACTAGGTTTCTAATGGGGTCAGTGGTGAGTAGAGACGTTTTCAGTGGTGAGAATGACTAACACACACACACGCACGCACGCACACACACACACACACACACACACACACACACACACACACACACACAC
>CAIGQV010016298.1:10624627-10632999 GCA_903798115.1 Danio jaintianensis
TTTCAGCTCCATTTCTCCAAGTCGTTTCCCCTCGCTAACACATACTGCTTCAAAGACATAAAGATCAATTAGAAGATGTGCTGTCCTATAAAAATACGACTTTCTGTCTCCCATCGCTGGAATGGCAATGAAATGCACATCTATGCACAGATGTGGCTGGCGGTTGAAAGAAAGAGTGAAGGAGACGACTATAAAGGCACAATGGTCCCAAACTAGCAATTAGAGTGACTGTACGACGGCCCACTGCTGTCAAACCCACGCACAGACTCAAAAAAGAGCTGAACAGCAGCGACACACACTTTCTACATTACACTGATGACGACACCATCAAAAAGAGGAGGAAGAAGAGCAAATAAAGAAAACAAAACATTACAGGACATTAGCCTAGAAAAAAGCGTATCACTTTTTCACAGCTCAGGGAACTTGTATCTACTTTAAAAACATCACTAATGTGACAACCACACTTTGTAGACCCTACAATTTTTGACTTTATTTCGAACATGTAAAAAAATAACTACAATTAATAAACGAAGATAAATAATACAACACAATACAATTGCAACTCATGCATGTCTGAAAAGGAATAGGAAGAAGCAAATGGTTATTTGAACCTACCCCTTCTCCAACTCTACATCAATTATAAATGACAATCCAGAACAATACATTATAAATAACAATCCATAGCATTACATAAAAAGAATGGTTTTAATATACCAATTGTTACTGCAGATTAATGCACAATTAATTAAATTCATAAATATAAATGCAGTGCGTCACGGTGGCGCAGTGGGTAGCACAATCGCCTCACAGCAAGAAGGTCACTGGTTCGAGCCTCGGCTGGGTCAGTTGGCATTTCTGTGTGGAGTTTGCATGTTCTCCCCGTGTTCGTGCGGGTTTCCTCCGGGTGCTCCGGTTTCCCCCACAGTCCAAACACATGCGCTATAGGGGAATTGGGTAAGCTAAAATTGTCCGTAGTGTATGTGTGTGAATGAGTGTGTATGGATGTTTCCCAGTGATGCGCTGCAGCTGGAAGGTCATCCGCTGCGTAAAACATATGCTGGATAAGTTGGCGGTTCATTCCGCTGTGGCGACCCCGGATTAATAAAGGGACTAAGCCGAAAAGAAAATGAATGAATGAATGAATATAAATGCATAGAATATAAATGCATGTGTAAATTCACAACTGTATTCATTATTCTGTGTATGCATGCATAAATACATGTATTTGTAAAAGAAAGCTAATAAATAAATAAATAAATAAATGCATGTGAAAAAAATACAAAATTACATAAATGCATGCATAATCACTGTAAATACATGAAGTTAATAAATTGATAAATGCATAAATAAATTCATGCATGCATAAATAGAAAAATGCATGCATAATTGCATGTGTAAGTGCATAAATGAATGCACACTTGCATGAATGAATTAACAGTAAAAATATAGTAAATATCTATATACTGTATGCATTGCTGATGAGGAGATGAGGAGTCTTTTGCTCAGGGGAATGCAAATGCTTTAACAGATTAATGGAAATTTAATTGAAGTAATGTAAAGTTAAATAAATGCATAGAATGTGTAAATTCACAACTGTTTTAATTGTGTATGCATAAATAATCAATAATTAATTATAAATTAATGCATAAGTCGATGAATAAAAACAAGCATGCATAAATAAATGCATGTGCAAGTTATAATCATGTAAATACATAAATGCACAAGTTAATAAATGGGTAAATGCATAAATAAATAAATGATTGCATGCATAAGTGCAGAAATACATCATTGCATGTTAGTAAATGTATAAATGCATAATTAATAAGTGTAAAAATGAATAAATAAATGCATAAATGAATGAATAATTGAACAGTAAAAATATAGTATCTATAAAAACAAATGTAAGCATTGCTGATGAGGAGATGAGGAGTCTTTTGCTCAGGGGAATACAAATGCTTTAATAGGTTAATGTAAAGGCAAATACATGCATACAGTAGATTATAAATGTGTAAATTAACCACTGTATTATTTGTGCATAGATAAATAATTATTCATAAATAAATGCATAAGTCCATGAATAAAAACATGCATAAATAAATAAATGCATGTGCAAATTTGCATAATTTCAAACTGCATGATTGCATGCCTAAATGCATGTCAATAAATGCATGTATAACAATGTAAATACATAAATGCTTAAAGGTAATAAATGGATAAATGCATAAATAAATGAATGAATGCATGCATAAATAAATAAGTGCAGAAATACTTCATTGCATGTTAGTAAATATATAAATGCATGATTAATAAGTGTATAAATTAATATATAAATGCATAAATGAATGAATAAATTAAATATGGATAAATATGGCGTAATGGGTAGCACTCACAGCAAGAAGGTTGCTGGTTCCAAGTCCAAACACATGTGGTATAGGTGAATTGGGTAAGCTAAATTGGCCGTAGTGTATGTGTGTGAATGGGAGTGTATGGGTGTTTCCCAGTGATGGATTGCAGCTGGAAGGGCATGCGCTGCGTAAAACATATGCTGGATTAGTTGGCGGTTCATTCCGCTGTGGCGACCCCAGATTAATAAAGGGACTAAGCCGAAAAGAAAATGAATGAATGAATATAAAATGAATGTAAGCATTGTTGATGAGGAGATGGGGAATGGAAATGCTTCAATAGGTTAATGTAAAGTTAAATAAATGCATAGATAATAAATGTGTATTTTCACAACTGTATTATTTGTGCATGGATAAATAATTACTCATAAATAAATGCATAAGTCCATGAATAAAAACATGCATGCATAAATAAATGCATGCTTAAATGCATGTATAATCAATGTAAATACATAATTGCATGAGTTAATAAATGGGTAAATGCATAAATAAATGCATACATAAATAAATCTCTGCATGTGTTGGTGAATTTGTCAATGCACGTGTAAGTGCATAAATGAATGCATGCTTAAATGCGTAAAAAATGCATGCATCTATGAATGAATGAATCAACTGTAAAAATACAGATCTAAAAAATGTTCGTAAGCATTTCTGAGGAGCTTTTGCTCAGGAGAAACATCTGAGAAGCAGGAGATTCTCCATTTCCCCTCACTGCTGTGCTGTCTATTAATCATCAGAGATATGAATGATTTGACTGGTGATTTTTCATTCTGTAGGGAGGATATAAAGATCTACAGAGAACAAAAGTGCAGTGACCTGGAGTGCAAAAGATCTGAATCATATTCGATATCCTGCTAATTACAGTTATTCAGTGGAGTCGTCAGATTATTGTGGGTAATGCGGTTAATTATAAGGCCGTGCTCATGTTTGACCAGGCTGCTATTGTGCTGCAAGAAGTCTTTGGACACTAAACAAACGGTCTCATTTATAGCGATGACCATTCAATGGGGAAGTGAATGCTAATAATGGAAACAGCTTGTTTGCTGTGTGATTTTTGTTTTATCATCAGCAGATGAATATCGTAAATTCCATAGCAGAGAATTAAAGGTGCATTAGGTGATTATCTTCAGAAACATGTTTTGTTGTGCTGGTGGAAAATCTCTTCATATTCCAATAGTAATGATTAATGTAAATGATCTAAATGTATTTATATGTATTTTTATATTCTGGGTGAGGCATAAAACTAAAAAAATGTTCATCCAATTAAATATTGTCAGGCCGGCAATTCCCATAATTACGATAAGTAGCCCAAACTGTCTGTCAACAAATGTAGATTTGTACAACGACGCATCTCTGTTCACGCACCTTTTACAGCATCGATAATGTAGATGTTTATTTATTTTAACAACAACACATCAGTAAATAGCGCTATTCCACCTAGCCTGCTTTACTGAGGTGAAGATGGTTTTATATTCACATTGGTTCATTTTTGAACAATGACAACCTGTGATGCGCTCCCTATATTGTTTACCGCTACTCTGAATATTCGCTCTGAATAAGCATGTAAGTATTGCTTAGTAATAAGTGTAATTCCAGCACGCCGCCGGCCAACCACTAAGCATGACATATTCCACATTATGACAAGTTCTGCTTGCTACACATCTGGAAACGTGCTAGATATAATACAGTTTTTCATTGGGAATTGTAGTATTACAAAAAAGTACTATAAAGTTTCATAACTGGCGAATGACATGAACTAGTGGGTTGTCTGCTGTCATCTATAAGGTGCGCGCGTTTGCGATTTCAGGAGGCGTGGCTTTGGACGGCAGTGGTGGACTGTGTTTCAAAGATATTATGCTAACCGGTTAGCATTTTGGCAGGTCACCTACTGCACCTTTAATATATAAAAATTTTTTGTTACTTGAATCATTGTTGAACTGAAATAAAATGTACTTTTTTTTTTTGCTAAAAAGAATAAAAAAAATCTATTTATTTAAAGAAAAAAATGTAGATTCAATTTAGTTAACTATATTAACATTTTAGGCTATTTAAAATAAAATGTTACTGAAATAAAAATAAAATAAAACGTACACTTTTAATACTTAAATAGTTTGAATTAGTTGTCATTTTTATAGTTTCTGTTTTAAATTTAATTTAAAACAATTATTAATTCAGTTTTTTTTTTTGTAATTTCTACTATTTTCTCAAATGTTTTTTTTATAGTTGTAGTATTTTATAATAATACGTTTAATAATTTCAATCACAATTTTAGTAATGTCAGCGATTACCATCGCTGGTAAACACGCACCTTCACCCGGACTACAATTCTGTCACTTTATGAACTACATTTCCCGTCATGCAACTCACATACACCTGTTCCGGCTCTCCGATGATTACATTATTACAAGTCCAAACACATGCACTATAGGTGAATTGGGTAAGCTAAATTGTCCGTAGTGTATGTGTGTGAATGAGAGTGTGTGGATGTTTCCCAATGATGGGTTGCAGCTGGAAGGGCATCCGCTGCGCAAAACATATGCTGGATAAGTTGGCAGTTCATTCCGCTGTGGCGAACCCAGATTAATAAAGGGACTAAGAACATTATTAAAATACATAAGATCATAATTTCAGAGTATTTGTCCAAGTCGGTATTCGAACCCAAAAGCCATTTGCAGCACAGTAACAATGTGCACACGCACGGTCCACTGGGCTAAAGCTGGGGAACAATTTGATACAGAGTTTTGCTCTGACCCTGTCAGTCAAATGCAGAGTCGCCAGATCTCGAAACGCTTCTGAAATGATCGATGCTTTGAATCGCTTTAGTCACGTGACCTGTGTGTTTCGAATCACCTTAGTCACGTGACCTGGGTGTTTCGGATCATGCTTCGGTGCAGTGTTTCGAAACAATTGCGCTTCGAGATCTCGACACTGTGTCGAAACATCTGTTTCACGTCAGCCATCCCTACCTGACCATTCTCTGCTTAATAAATACTGCACGTGGATCCTCAACTCCGTTGTCCAGCATCTCACTGTTACATTCATTCATTCATTTTCTTTTCGGCTTAGTCCCTATATTAATCTGGGGTCACCACAGCGGAATGAACCACCAACTTATGCAGCATATGTTTTACACAGCGGATGCCCTTCCAACCACAACCCATCACTGGGAAACATCCATACACACTCATTCACACACATACACTACAGACAATTTAGCTTACCCAATTCACCTATACCGCATGTCTTTGCATTTGTGGGGGAAACCGGAGCACCCGGAGGAAACCCACGCCAACACGAGGAGAACATGCAAACTCCACACAGAAATGCCAACTGACCCAGCCGAGGCTCGAACCAGCGACCTTCTTGCTGTGAGGCAATTGTGCTACCCACCGCGTCACCGTGTCGCCCTCACCGTTACAATTAAGGTATTTTAGTGTTTTACTTATAAAACCCCAAATATTTGAGTTCAGTACAAAAACTCATTTTCTACAGCACATTATTCAGCCAATTTATCAAATGACCTAAGTAAACTACTTTTCAGACAAAGTAAATTTGAAATGTAATTTAAGCAAAGTGTTAAGGATGCAATTAGTCATGCATTACTGTAAAGCTTGTTTATAAAATCTTTAACTTATTAAAATATTAATAAAAAAATTCAATGAAATGCCCTTTTTGACTAAAATTAAGAATTAAAACAGTTAAAGGTCCCGTGAAGTGCTTTGAAATGTGCAACTGAAACATGAAGAGAGGGCTGGACAAAGTAGCTCCTCCCCTTTTTCAAAAACAGCCAATAGCGTTTTATTACCACTCAGAAGATTTAATGAGAACCTGAAGTATGAGGTGATGTCAAAAAAAATTGCTGATTAATTTAGGTGGAAGTCATAAACTGCAAGCTTTACATGTTTATATATTATCAACATGAATTTTGTCAGTGTTTTGGAGCACACTAGCTTATAGATATCATTAAAACTAACATACTAAAAACTTTGCTTTAATTTCATAAGATCTTTAAGACTTTAAAGTGCAATAAACTTGTCCAACACTGTGTTCTACTCAGTAAACGCTCCTAAACACACGTGATGTGCATGTAAAGCGCAGGCGGATCTGCTCTTCCAGTAATGTTCTTTTCTCCATTCTCTCTGTGCTGAAGTAATATGTGTGGATGTGGACGTGCAGTAATGAGCAAGGGTCAGCGGCTGCAGTGGACGGGTCACCGCAGGGCATTGTGGGATACGAGCTGACGGACACACACACACATCTGCCCTCGGGCACTTCTAAAGAGGATTCCAGCTTAATGCATTGCCTTAAAATCTGCACAAGAGGCACTGAGAGACACTGATATTATTCAGTTTGTCCTCATAATCAAATGCAATAATGCATTAAATATATAATAAAACAAGAATCAGGCAAGAACGGTGGCTCAGTGGTTTCTCAGTGGGTTTCCTCCCGGTGCTCCAGTTTCCCCCACAGTCCAAACACATGCGCTGTAGGGGAATTGATGAAATAAATTGGCTGTAGTGTATGTGTGTGCACATGTCAGAGTGTATGAGTGTTTCCCAGTACTGGGTTGCAGCTGGAAGGGCATTCGCTGTGTAAAACATATGCTGAATAAGTTGGGGGTTCATTCTGCTGTGGCGACCCCTGATTAAATTGCATAACAAATAATTCATAAATATTAGTGCTGTCAAACGATTAATTGCATCCAAGGTAAATGTTTGTATTTAAATAATATATACATGTATATTTATGCATATATGTATAAATACACACACAAACTGAACATAAAATACAATAAATATATTTACACATATATACTGTACATTTTATACGATATAGTCAGGCATATATTTATATACACACAAATATACAAAGTACGCACAAACATTTTGTAAATATGAATTTTTATTTTGGATGCGATTAATCATTTGACAACACTAATCATAAAAATATTAAATTTTTAATCACATTTATGAGTGAGATAGCTAAATAAATGATTGAAAATGAATACATAATACTGAATTTCAGAATAACTTTTGAGTATTACACTTTTAATTTGTTAATGTTTAGCAAATATTAATAATAAATATAAATAATATTTATATTTAAGATATCACAAATATCTATAATAAGTATAAATATTTATTATAATATTTACATATATTAAATAATTTGGATAGAGTCATTATTTTGGCTGAAAAGTAAAGACTTTCATTAAAAAATATTTTTCAGAATTAATAATAAAACATTCTTGATACTTTTAAGTTATATTTAAGTATTTATATGATAAAATATTTATTATAAAAGTATTTAAGATATTTACATACCATCTGAAAGCAGATTTTTGTGGCCTGTATTTTAGTGTTCATCATGAACACATCAGGAAGAAGAAAAAGAAGAAGGCGACGACAAAGACAAAGATGAACATGAAGAAAAAGAAAAAGAAAGAAAATAAAGAACAAGAAAAGATGAAGAAAAAAGAAGAAGAAACAGAAGAAAACGAAACAACAAAACCACGTGACGCTGATCCAGAAACAGTGGTTTGACCAGGAGCTGCTCTTTTCTCAGAGATTTACATAAGAGCGGATGAAGAAGAGCGACGCTGAGGGGAAAACGGAGGATCACGTTACAGTCAAAACCTCCTCCATACTGATAAAACATCCTGACAGGACGAATCTCCGGGACAAACTGTTCATTCAGCTCAATAACACACCATAAACACACAAAATAAACTCCTGCACGCTCATAAACACACACTGAAGACATCTCGTCAAGGCTACAGCACAAGAAATAAAGAAATGCTTCTGTGGTGACCAGCTGTAGAAAATAAGCATTACTGATTCTATTTGTCTTTATTATATGATGTGTCCACCAAAACAAGTCATTTTTCATTCATTTCGTTCAGCTACTGAGAAACTAAACTCACTATTATATTATATTATATTATATTATATTATATTATATTATATTATG
>CAIGQV010016298.1:10657603-10678685 GCA_903798115.1 Danio jaintianensis
AGTGCAGAGGACTGATTCAATGATGGAAGTGTAGAACTGTTTCAGCACCGGTACCGATTGGTACCGAATTCCAGTACCATGACAACCCTACGATCACACACACGCAAACATGCACAGGCACACATGAACACACAAACATGCATGCACACACACGTGCACACATACACACAACCTCAAAAAAATAACACACACGTACATACAGAAACACAGAAGCACATACTCACACTAATATACACACATACAAACATGCAAAACCGTCCTAAACATACAAACTGTCTTAAACTTGTCGCAAACTGCTATATTGGCAATTCATTTGATAGTTTTTCATCATTTAGATGCTGACATTTACGGTAACATTAATGATTTTTTTGCTGTTAATCTGGTAATGTTTAAATTTCTTTTCTTTTCTTTTCAGATTTTACTAAAATATATCTATACAAATAATTCTGTTTAGCATTTTCATATACATAACAAATTTATTTATAAATAATAATATTAGACTGAATACAAAAATACTGCCATATGATCAAAAAAGCTGAAAATAATATATATTTGAGCTATATAATCCAGCAAATCTTCTAATAATCAACTCTAGGCCTTGAAAGACGTTTTACAATGCACTAATAAACAAGGCATATCATGCTTTTAATGTCATTTAAATACCAAATAATCAAAGTAATATTTTATGGATGACGGCAGAAGCTCAGGGTGAAGCAGAAAACACTGTAAAGCACTTCAGATGGCATTTTCTTAAAATGTCACACGTTGCCACAAAATATGAGACACTGCTGGCTGTTGTTTATATCATGATGTTATAAATTATACTCCAGAAAGACAAAGATATATTAGACTGGTACAGTGTAGGGTAAATTACTTCAAAAAAGGTAACACTTTACAGTAAGGTTGTAGTAGATAATGTTAATTAATGTATTAATTAACATAAACAAACCACAAACAAACCATTTATTACAGTATTTATTCATATTTGTTAACGTTAGTTAATGAAAATAAAGTTCATTGTTAGTTCATGTTCATCTCACAGTGCATTAACTAATGTTAACTATGAATTTGGATGTAAATAATACATAATTAAATGTTGAACTAGGTGGCATGGTGGCTCAGTGGTTAGCACTGTGGCCTCACAGCAAGAAGGTCGCTGGTTTGAGTCCCTGTTGGGTCAGTTGGCGTTTCTGTGTGGAGTTTGCATGTTCTCCCCGTGTTGGCGTGGGTTTCCTCCGGGTGCTCCGGTTTCCCCCACAGTCCAAACACATGCGCTATAGGTAAAGTGGATGAACTAAATTGGCCGTAGTGTATGAGTGTGTGTGTGAATAAGTGTGTATGGGTGTTTCCCAGTACTGGGTTGCGGCTGGAAAGGCATCCGCTGCGTAAAACATATGCTGGAATAGTTGATGGTTCATTCCGCTGTGGCAACCCCTGATAAATAAGGGACTAAGCCAAAGGAAAATAACTATTGTTCATTATTATTTCATGTTAGTAAATACATTAACTAACATTAACTAATGAAACCTTATTTTAAAGTGACCCAATAAAAGTAGTAAATTAATAAATAGTTTAATAGTTAAATAAATTATAATAAATTAGTAGCAAATCTTTAAATGACTTCCTGTCTGAAAATACATTTAATCACTCCAGATACGTAAGACTTTTATTCAGATTTGTACTTGAATCAACACTACTTAAAATCCCTACAAAAATGCTTGTTTTAATAATAACAAACATCAGGTAACAAACAGAATTACTCATCAAAAAAAAAGAAAATTAAACATCATAATCATCAAAACATGAAACATTTTAAAGCAATAACACCATATCTCATGCATACCAAACACTGCACTGTCTAATTTCTGACTCAATTTATTGTTTCTTAAAGGGATAGTTCACTCAAAAATGAAAACTTCCTGTTTTTTTTCCTCCCCCACATGTCATCGGATATATAGGTTACTTTTGTCCTCAGTAGAACATTAAAGAAAATGGTGATTCCTATAATGGCAGTGAATGGTGACACCTTTTTAAGATTCAAAGACACATTCAAACAAGTCCAAATCAATAGTCATGACTCCTGATGACACACTGAAGTCTTGTAAAGCAAAACGATCGCTCCGTATAAAAAAGGTGGACATTATTTACAGTATTATTATTTTAAATCCACAGCCTGGTCAAACAGTTCTCGGTGCATATGCGACTGTAGCCCGATTGTAGTTCGGTCGCTTTTGATGACAAAAGTGCGAGAGTGTGCGCTCAGATGGGAGTCAGGTGACGCAGTCACTAATATTTGTTGATAGATATTAGTGATTATGCATTCGTCATCAAAAGCATCAGTACTACAATAGGACTACAGTCGCACATATTTTTGATCTAAAAAAACCTGTCACCATTCACTGCCATTATATGAATCACCAAGGACCACGGATTCAGCTCAAAATCACCTTCAGTGTTATACCGAATAAAAAGGTCTCCTACAACTTGGATGATCTGTGGGGGAGTAAATTAACAGGACATTTACATTTTCGGGGCGGCGCGGTGGCGCAGTGGGTAGCGCTGTCACCTCACAGCAAGAAGGTCGCTGGTTCAAGCCTCGGCTGGGCCAGTTGGCATTTCTGTGAGGAGTTTGCATGTTCTCCCCTTGTGGTGTGGGTTTCCTCCGGGTGCTCCGGTTTCCCCCACAAGTCCAAACACATGCGCTATAGGTGAATAGGGTAAGCTAAATTGTCCGTAGTATGTATGTGTGTGAATGAGAGTGTATGGATGTTTCCCAGTGATGGGTTGCAGCTGGAAGGGCATCCGCTGCGTAAAACATATGCTGCATAGGTTGGCAGTTCATTCCGCTGTGGCGACCCCAGATTAATAAAGGGACTAAGCCGAAAAGAAAATGAATGAATGAATGATTTACATTTTCAGGTGAACTATCGCCTTAAGCATGTGCAACCGCCTGCATGTACTTTATCCCTTACTTATTCAATTATTCCCTACTTACAAAACAGCAATCCCTTATTTGACTTTTTCAGCTGATAAATCACTCGTTGTAACACATTACAGTAGACTGATATGTGGAGTACTTACTGTGCTTAATAACATGAACTTGTACGGGGTCAGAAATCTTCTCTGCAGCTTTATACCATCGTCCGGTGTCGCGCTGAATCCACACACTCACTTTACAGGCATACAATCCTCCATCGGACATCTCCACATCCTCAATCTTCATCTGATAATCCCACTTCCCCAAACGCTTTACATCCACTGCTCTGCTGCTGCTGTCGGTCTGAACGCCGTCTCGACTCAGATGACCCAGAGCACGCGTGTCGTTCTGCAGCCACGTCACGTCCAGATCCACCGCAGATGTGCCGGAGACTGACACCGAACACAGGAGCAGCAGCGAATCTCCAGTGGATAATGTGGAGTCGTTCTGAACGTGAACCAAGAGCGAGTTCACTGGGAATTTATAGTAAAGAGAAGCAGAGCAGGTGGAAATATTAGAGATGCTACCAATAATATGTCAATATGCATGTCAATACTTGACATATTAACAATATTGATCATTTTTGCAGTAATTAACATTTTATGCTGTCATTTTTATGCAATATAGGTTATATTTTAATATTTTATGCCATAACTAATAATAATAATAATAACAAATAATTTTTGAAACAATAATAATTTGTAAGTTTAGTCAAGGTTTTTGTATATTAGAGGTGTGAACCTACACTGGTCTCATGGTTCGGTTATGATTATCATACCATCGATTCGGTTCAGTTCGATATCTCGGTGCATCACGGTGCATTGACGATGCTTTCCATACACAATTTTATATTTTACTTCACAGCAGAACAATTCTTGTTTTAAAATGTATAAATATATTTATATTTATATATTATTTGTAACACAATTTGTCCTTTAATACAAACAGTCAGATATATGAACTGTACCTTTAAAAACTCAAGTACATGCACAGAACAACATGAGCATTCATAGCAAATAAACGTAAATATCCTGCTCGCTTTCTGAGCTCTGTTGAGCGAGTTCTTACACCCCTATGATCATGCGCTCAACAGAAAGCGCTGCGATTGGCTCTAACGCTCCGGTGCTGTTCACCGATGAGTGACACTGATAAACGGCAGCGGCGATCACAGCTGATCAATGATAGACGCGGAGGAGAAAACTCGTTCTGTAGACACGCGCTCGTGTCTGGATCCACAAGTATCGCTGTAACAGCAGAGAGGAGAGGAAAAGTTACCTCACACCAACAGGTTAAAGGTCCACAGTGAGAGAGAGAGCGAGAGAGAGAAAGAGAAAGGGAGTTTACTTTTAGTTTCTCCATATAGTGAAATCTAATATAAATATATAGGGCTTAATATATAGGGCTTCTAATGACGTAAGTACGTAATAACCAGTTATGATCTATTACTGAACCGATACCGAATTGTCCGCGTCTGCATCGCAGTGAACCGAAGAAACAATTAATTTTGACACCCCTAATATATATACATTTAAAATTGCAAATGCAAAAAAAAAACTGAAATAAAATATTAGAATTATAGCACTATATAATTATATATATATATATATATATATATAAAATTTATTATATAATTATAATAAAATATAATTTTTATAAAAATAATAAAAACAAAATTGAATACAATTGAATAAAATATAAATAGGAGATTTCAAAATTAGAATTTTTAAATAAAATAACTTTGAAATATTACAATTCGTAACACAAAAATATATAAATAAAGCTAAATATTTTTATTATTATTATTAATAAAAGTACAATTAAGTTAATCACTACAGAAAATATCAATATTGTTAGTATTTCAAATCTTATTAGTATGTCAAATCTAAAAATCCATCTGTTATTTTTAATAAGCTTACATTTTAGGAACTATATCTTACTAAATATAAATAAATACAGTTAAAAGTTGATATGGAATAAAATATTAAGATACATGCAATATTGTATATGCCAAATGTTATTGACACCATTTCTTATTGGCAACTAATATTATTAAAAATGCATTTATTTTTCATAACAAAATTACACTGTCTTAAATAAAAAAGAGCATCATATCGCAATTATTTCCACAGAAAATAAGAAAGAAATGCAGATTTGCAATAACATGAGTACTAAAATGATGATTGTACTGTGATTTAGGTGAACTACAGACTAACTAAGCTGAAATGAAGCAAACTCTGAATGACTTCTGCTCATAAATACCGTGATATTCAGCACGCTTAGATGCCTTTAGTGCTTTATAATCTCTTTACATCTTTAAGCTACAGTGTCAGACAGCACAAAGACTCAGAGTTTGTGTAATAATGTGTGTTAGCTGGTGCTCTGGAGCTCCAGACGGCCTGATTTTAATTAAAAAGCCTGCAGTAACATTGACAGTATATATGGTAACCAGGCAGGAATTTCAGCAGCCATGAAAAGTCAAACAGCCTGGTTTGTGAGAAAGGTCTGAAGACATTAAACAGGATAAAACCAGACAAAAGCTCATCTCTGCTCTTCTCAAGGGAGACTCTGAAACACTTACACAATCATAATCACAACTACTTCAGTCTCTTTCTCCTACAAAGAAGAGTTAGTGCTTTTTATCACACTCTTTTGTTGGACGATCATCTGAGCAAATTATATAACCGGTAATTGTATTAAATCAGATTATTTCACAGCATAAGCATTGATTATGATCTTATAGTTTCCCAGGACACGACAACACAATTAAACATATAAAAATGATTATATTAGGCCAAAAACCACTTCCTCCTGCTTTAAATCTAAAGTAAAAAGTAAATCTAAAGTAAATCTAACTAAAATGATTATGTGGAGAGTTTTTGCTCAATTTTGATAAAGGAAACACTGAGAGAAACAGAGAGAAACTACATTTTACCCCTAAAAGCTACTGTATCAATTCAATTCAACTCAATTCAATTCAAGTTTATTTGTATAGTGCCTTTCACAATAATTATTGTTTCAAAGCAGCTTTTAAAAAGGTGCACATTGTCCCGACTGTCCAAAATATGCAGGAAATCTGCAACAACAACAAAAATAAAAAATGCAACATTTGCATGATTTTGAGTAAAATTCAGCAGATTTAAAGGAATAGTTCACTTAAAAGAAAAAGTTTTTAAGTGAACTAACCCTAACTCTAACCCTGACCCATATCAGAATATATCATCCATCATCTGTCTTTCGAATTAGACGTTAACCGAGGTCCTGACTCTCTGTGGTCATTAAAAAATCCCATGGCACAGGAGTGTAACCCCAGTGTCCTGGTCAAATTCCCTCCATCGACCCTTACCCATCATGGCCTCCCAATAATCCCCATCCACCGAATTGGCTCTATCACTGACTACATTTACATGGACATCAGTAATGGAATTATTTGCCTTAATCGGAATAAGGGGGCGATGCGGTGGCGCAGTGGGTAGCGTTGTCGCCTCACAGCAAGAAGGTCACTGGTTCGAGCCTCGGCTGGAACAGTTGGCATTTCTGTGTGGAGTTTGCATGTTCTCCCCGTGTTTGCGTGGGTTTCCTCTGGGTGCTCCGGTTTCCCCCACAAGTCCAAAGACATGCGCTATAGGTGAATTGGGTAAGCTAAAAATTGTCCGTAGTGTATGTGTGTGAATGAGTGTGTATGAATGTTTCCCAGTGATGGGTTGCAGCTGGAAGGGCATCCGCTGCGTAAAACATATGCTAGATAAGTTGGCGGTTCATCCCGCTGTGGCGACCCCAGATTAATAAAGGGACTAAGCCGAAAAGAAAATGAATGAATGAAAAAACATGTAAAACGGGATCCTGAAAGGAACATTTAAAAAGCAGCTCATGTAAACACCTTAATCATATTAATGTCTTATTCAGATTATTTCATTCATTTTCTTTTTGGCTTAGTCCCTTTATTAGTCTGGGGTTGCCACAGCAGAATGAACCGCCAACTTATCCAGCAAACATCCATACACTTACATACTACGGACAATTTAGCTTACCCAATTCACCTATAGCGCATGTCTTTGGACTTGTGGGGGAAACCGGAGCACCCGGAGGAAACCCACGCGAACACGGGGAGAACATGCAAACTCCACACAGAAATGCCAACTGACCCAGCCGAGGCTTGAACCAGCGACCTTCTTGCTGTGAGGCGAACGTGCTACCCACTGCGCCACCGCGTCGCCCGTTTTACATGTTATAGCTCATAATTCGATTAAGGTCATTGCGTCACCGCACTATCCACATTTTCTCTGGAGTTTCATGTAATTTAGGGTGTTTCAGTTTTAATTTGTCAACTTCAACTGCAGTTCGGCACTTTCACTTTCATTCAGGAACATTTCATGCATGCTCCCCGTGACAAACGAGATATTGGATGCGAGTATGAAGTAAGGACTGGTGGAGGAGTGTTGTTTAAATGGAATTTGATACCGCATGCAGAATGGGGAAAAAACCTCCGCATTTCGCGATTCAGGTGTCTGTGGTCCTTCACTGACTCGGTAGGTGCAGAGAATAGTGTCAAACAGCCGTGTGTGTGTGGACTATGCTGTCGCAAAATGCAGTGAAAATCCTACACGACAGTAATAGTTTGATTGCAGTGTTTCCATGTCTGTACTGCACTTTAATAATGCCACTAAAATTGGCATACTCCACGTCTTAATTCCAGGGCTTAATTTGTGCTGGCACCTCTGAAATCCCCCTCCTCACACGCACCCCCACTCTTCACTTTCTTCCACGACTCCCCAACCCTCTTCGTCCACGACACAACTCCCTCCAACTGCTGTTGCATCATCTAAGTGGATGCTGCACACTGGTACCCCCCCATCCACGATAAATTGGCTATATAAATACACATTACTTACTTACTTACTTACTTACTAGAATATTTATTATATTGGATTTTCCTAAAAACTACAACACAACAGACAATTGTTTTTTTTAGACTTAATTTAGACTTTATGTTTAACCTATTTTTAAACATGAAATAATTTTAATAGTTATTTTGCAAGATACTAGTATCCAGCATAAAGTGCAATATAAATGCTTAACTAGGTTAATAAGGTTAACTTAGGCAAGTTAGGATAATTAAGCCTTAAAATAGTTTATATATATACATAACCTGTTTTATTCCAGCAAAACTAAAAGAAATGTGAATTTTTTTTTTAGGAAATACTGTGAAAAATTCCTTTCTTTGTTAAACCTCACTTGGGAAATATTTGAAAAAAGAAATACAAATTTCACAGGAGGGATAATAATTTTAATTTAAAGGGGACCTATTATACAAAAATCACCTTAATATGGGGTTTAAACACAGTTGTGTGGCAGCAGTGTGTGAATATATACAGCCTCTAATGGTAAAAAATAATTATATCTATTTGTTATAATCACACTTGATAAAAACAGTCTGCAGAAACACTCTGCTTGACATTCTCCCTTTGTACGTGTCATCAGAGGGCTAAAGCCCCACCCACTAGTGCCCATCTATCCCTCATTAGCATAGACAGCACTGAGTGAAAAGCAGCCGTCCGACATTAGAGTGTTTGAGCTGATAAAGATAATTTCAGTGACTAAGAGGATTATAAATGTGGAGTTTTAGATGTGGTTTACATAGACTGCCTTTTTCTTAGCCACATCTTTTCACATTTTTCACACAGATAATGTTAGTCCTGTTTTGAATATGCCATTATGCTGACAAGTAGGCACTTGTAGCTCCACCCTCTTCTGAAAAGAGCACAATCTCATTTAAATTTAAAGCGACAGTCACCAAAACACCACAATTAGGATCAAAGCCTAAAAGGGTCAGTTTCAGAGAGTTATAAAACATGATTTGTGTGGTATGTTGAGCTGAAATTTCACTACTCGCTCTATAGGGACATCAGAGACTTATTTTACATCTTGTGAAAAAGTGCATAAAAGGTCTCCTTTAACAATATGCACATCACATCATTGTATTTTTTATGCAATACTCCAAAATGTACTCTCTATGTACTGTAGGCTTAGTAACTGACCAGCAGGTGTGACCGTCACGTCCCCCATCTCTATGCTCTTCTCCTGGATGCGGCTCCAGATGCCCTGCTCTCTGGTCCACAGGCTGGCGGTGCACATATACAGGCCCTGATCCGCCGGCGTCGCTCCAGAGAGAACCAGACTGTGCGAGACTCCGTTTCCCATCTCCAAGCGCATGCCACCATCTGTGTAGCGCTGCGAGGATCTGTCGTCCACAGTCACGCTCATATCCGGACCGAACGTCAGCAGGTCCTCCAGGAGAGACGAGCGGTTCATCACTGACCAGGTTATGGACAGAAAAACGCCTGGGATGAAGCTCCGCGAGACGCTACACTGGAGCCTGATGGATCCACCTTCGGGAACCACAGGCGTCGGAGGATCTGGAGCCACAATCAGAGTGTTGGGAACCACTGAAGAAGAAGAAGAGACAGAGATCAGTCAGGGAAACTACAACTGCTCAGTTATCAATTATTGATGGTAATAATATTTAATTATGTCATCAACATCGATGTTACTCTTCAGTAATTTTGTGGAAGAAAAAATGTTTTTCAGGATTCTTTAATGAATAAAAAGAGAAAGAACAGCATTTATTCATTCATTTATTCATTTTCCTTCGGCTTAGTCACTTATATATCAGGGGTCGCCACAGTGGAATGATCCGCCAACTATTCCAGCATATATTTTACGCAGCGCATGCCCTTCCAGCTGCAACCCATCACTGGGAAACACCCATACACTCTTATACACACACATCCACTACAGACCATTTTAGCTTACCCAATTCCCCTTTAGCGCATGTCTTTGGACTGTGGGGGAAACCGGAGCACCTGGAGGAAACCCACGCCAACACGAGGAGAACATGCAAACACCACACAGAAATGCCAACTGACCCAGCCGAGGCTTAAACTAGCGACCTTATTGCTGTGAGGCGATCGTGCTACCCACTGCGGCACCGTAACCCCCACAGTCCAAACACATGCGGTACAGGTGAATTGGGTAAGCTAAAATTGTCCGTAGTGTATGTGTGTAAATGTGTGTGTATGGATGTTTCCCAGTGATGGGTTGCAGCTGGAAGGTATCTGCTGCGTAAAACATATGCTGGATAAGTTGGCGGTTCATTCCGCTGTGGCGACCCCAGATTAATAAAGGGACTAAGCCGAAAAGAAAATTAATGAATCAGTGAATGAATTCAAAGGCATCCAATAACTGTAACTGCTTTGAACAACACTGACATACCGTACAGAAATAAATATACAGTGTTTGCTTTAACACACCTTACTGTCAATGAATACAGTAATCATACAGCAGGAAATACCACTGAACAATCATCACACAACCATTGAACTCTTATAGACACACATTAAAAATGAAACAAAACACAGAACATTTGTGTTAAGATACAATAGTGAGTCTGACACTATAAAAGCCGACTTTATGTCTGCATGTTCAAACCACATGAACATTATTCACCAGTGACAGAACCGGACCGACAAGTTCAACCATCAGATGTGAAATCATGTGAAAACAAATGTTCCTTTCCTTTCCTTCGGCTTAGTCCCTTTATTCATCAGGGGTCGCCACAGCGGAATGAACCGTTTTACGCAGCGGATGCCCTTCCAGCTGCAACCCAGTACTGGGAAACACCCATACACACTTATTCTCTCTCACACACACACACTCATACGCTACGGCCAATTTAGTTAATTCAATTCCCCTATAGTGCATGTCTTTGGACTTGTGGGGGAAACCGGAGCACCCGGAGGAAACCCACGGCAACACGTGGAGAACATGCAAACTCCACACAGAAATGCCAACTGACCCAGCCGGGACTCAAACCAGCGACCTTCTTACTGTGAAGCGACAGTGCTAACCACTGAGCCACCGTGTCGCCCCGAAACAAATGTTCTGGATGAAAACAGCTATGTGCAACTGTTATCAAAACAACTTTCTGTATCACAATAAACTATGATGAACCACTGGGCCAAATCTCAGATGGAAAAGAAGGCAATGACATGTAGGCCTGTCACAAGAATCAATATACGGATTTATCACATGGACATGAGCTCAATCATTTTTGGTGATGCAATATATATCGCCCATACATAAAAACCAATTCTAGTAACATTTTAGCTGATTGTGCAACATCTCTATCTCTATTGGAGGCGTCAGTATCAGTATGGTTAATAAAACATTATAGTATTTACTATAAATTACTATAGTATATATTCATGTGTGTGTCTGACAACTGAAAATAGATCTGGTAGCAGATGTCACAGCCTCTGTTACTCTTTACCTTTCACCTTTTTGTTATTTGCTAACATTTATTATTATTTATTTAGGATATGGTGTTTTCACATTCTGACTCCAATGCCTGATTATTAAACTGTTAAAATTACTATAATTAAATATTCATAAGAATGAAATATGATGTGTTCTTTGGAAGAGTGCACTTGCATTGTGATATTATATTGTCATTCTGGCATTATATAATGAGTAAGTAAAATGACAATAATATTGTTTATCGCAATATATTTTGGTGCAATATATCCTACAACAAAAAATAAATATCGTGACAGGCCTAATGACATGCAAAAAAAGGCTAAACATTTTTAAATTATTTTTATATATATATAATTAAGCATGGGCTGCATGGTGGCGCAGTGGGTAGCACGTTCGCCTCACAGCAAGAAGGTTGCTGGTTCGAGCCTCGGCTGGGTCAGTTGGCATTTCTGTGTGGAGTTTGCATGTTCTCCCCGTGTTTGCGTGGGTTTCCACCGGGTGCTCCGGTTTCCCCCACAGTCCAAACACATGCGCTATAGGTGAATTGGGTAGGCTAAATTGTCCGTAGTGTATGAATGTGAATGAGTGTGTATGGATGTTTCCCAGTGATGGGTTGCAGCTGGAAGGGCATCCGCTGCGTAAAACATGCTCGATAAGTTGGCGGTTCATTCCGCTGTGGTGACCCCAGATTAATAAAGGGACTAAGCCGAAAAGAAAATGAATGAATGAATAATTAAGCATTTTTTCAGGGACAAACAGAACACTAAAACAACAGATCGATATAGTGTTAGACAGTAGATAAAACAATTATTTTCTAATGAATTCAATAGTCTGGAGTGGATTGTTACACTCTTTTAAGTACGCTTACACTTAAAGGGCAGTTATGATGAAAATCCTCTTTTGTGAGCTGTTTGGACAGAACTGTGTGTATGTATAGTGTGTCCACAGTCATATTGGGGTGATAGAAAGACAATAAGTCTCTTTTTTTCTATTTTCTGATGTTAAATATAGGATCCAAATCCCTCCCATTTTGAGGTCGACCGCAACTTGAGGTAGGATTGCGGTTTCCCCGCCCACCGAATTGATTGACAGCCGCATATTAACATGTCTCCGTAGTAACGCGTATAATCATATCAACAAGACAGGATGTGCGCAACCGGAATTAAACGATCTCTTCAGCTCTCTGTGTTCAGCAGCACCTCAACAATGAGTTTTACAAGTTTAAAACGTTTCTAAAACAGTGCATGTTTGTAATCAAGACAGTAAAATTGCTTTGTAATTCATCACCACAGACACAAGACTTATCAATCCCGGTTAATAGACTTAAATCAGGTTTATTTTGTACATTAACATAACAGATGTCCATACAGCAGTGGATATTAACGTGTATCCTGTCACATTTGCCGTGCAAAGCTAAAAGTGCGCGCGTGTGTGTGTGTGTGTGTGTGTGAGCGAGCGCGTGCATGCGCGTGAACTTTATAATGACATTGTGTGTGACTCCTTGTTGTAGAAAGGCTTGAATTAACTCCACAACAAATACATCAAATAACCGCTGGTAAAGTTCCTACTGTAGTAAGGGAGATCTGCTTCATTCTTGTCTGTCACTGTGCTGATTATGCGTGAGACGCAGCAGAAGAGCCTACACCCATCATAGCAATAGTGAGCGATCTCTTTGGCTCTGACACGCACGTGGGAATGGTAGGCGGGGAGAAGCAGCTCATTTGCATTAAAGGCACAGGCACCAAAACAGCTACAAAGTGAAAACAGCTCAAATGTCCAATATACACAAAGGTATAATAAATAATCTGATAGCTATTTTGAGCTGAAACTTTACAGACACATTCTGGAGACACAAAAGATTTATCTTAAATCTTGAAACAGGGGTAAACCAGGTGCCCTTTAAAACTTGCCGGAACTATTTTAGCTATGCATTTATCAGCCAATCAGAATCAAGCATTTAAAATCCCCATAGTTTAAAAGGACAAAAATGATTGAAATCCTAGATAGTTAAGCCTTTTTAATGTAATTTTAAGCTGAATACTAGTATCTTGAAGAATATCTAGTCAAATATTATGTGCTGTCATCATGGCAAAGATAAAAGAAATCAGCTATTAGAAATGAGTTATTAAAACTATTATGATTAGAAATGTGTTGAAAAAAATCTTCTTTAAACAGAAAATGGGGAAAAACATATACAGGGGGGTGAATAATTCTGTAAATACTATTGAAGTTAATAGCTGCGTTTTTCTAACATTCTTCACTGTATCTTCCTTCGTGATCAACAGAAGAAACTCTTGGAGGATAATAAACGATGGCAGATGTTTCATATTTGCGTGAACTGTCTCTTTAAATGCTGAGGTTATGAATGAAGACGCGAGTGATATGAGCTGGACTAACGCTCTGCTGGTGCTGATAGAGTCTGCCAGATCTCTTCAGTCAGTTTTACAACACAAACCGGCAGACAGGAGGAAGCACAGCACCTGACAGTCGGTAGTTAGCATGAGTGCTAGTGTTCATCAGCTTGTGTGCAGCCCGGGATCGCTGCTAATCTACTTAATCTTAATGCTAAGAGCGGAAATGTGAAGACAAACCCTGCAGACCTCAGAAATGCCGGAACAGTCAGTGGTTGCAAGAAGTCGACATCATTATTAGGCTTCAGATTTATTAAAAGCGGATATTTCAATACCAATTACCCTCATGGTGGATTTAATATAACTAGGTTTTATGTAATGTGTTTTTATCACACCGTTTGCTATGGATAAATGGAGTCTTCAGTTTGTTTTACTTGTACTAGTTTTTTGTTCATCACACTGTAAAATTGCAATGACAAGAAGTGAAGACATCAAATATTTATATTAATATTAAATTGATAGTTTCAACTACATTTTTTAAGTTATACAAGGTTTAACTTATTATTTTTAGTCAGTTTGGTTCGTGCAAGTTAAGATGACTTAAGAAGTTCATTTGATTCAACTAACAAACGTAAGGCAGCGTGTTTTTTTTACAGTGCAAAGCTATATTTATTTGATCAAAAATACAGTGAAAACAGTAATATTCATTCATTTTCCTTCGGCATTTTCCTTCGGCTTAGTCCCTTTATTCATTCATGCCCTTCCAGCTGCAACCCAGTAGTGGGAAACACCCATACACACTCGTTCTCTCTCTCTCTCACACACACACACACACACTCATACACTACGGACAATTTACTTTCTTCAATTCCCCTATAGCGCATGTGTTTGGACTGTGGGGGAAACCGGAGCACCCGGAGGAAACGCACACCAACACTGAAATGCCAACTGACACAGCCGGGACTTGAACCAGCAACCTTCTTGCTGTGAGGCGACAGTGCTAACCACTGAGCCACTGTGTCGTGAAAACAGTAATATTGCATCAAAAATGTTGTATTGATGCAAATGTGACTTTTTCAGTATCATTACTCTAGTCATCACTGTCATATGATCCTTCAGAAATAATTGTATTTATTTGCTGCTTATCAGTTATAGATGGTTCTTAATTGTTAATAATAATATTTAATTACTTATTATTATCACCCTCAATGTTGCTGTTTAGCAATTATGTGGGAAAAAAATGCTTTTCAGGATTATTTGATGAATAAAAAGAGAAAGAACAGCATTTATTAGACCAAAACTTTATAATACTATAATTGTCTTTACTTTCACATTTTGACAAATGAATACAATATTGCTTAATAAACAAATAGCATATTTTTTATCTATATAATTGATTAATATATATCTACAGTATATATAATCTATATAATTTATATATTAATCTATATAATCTATATATATTTTCATTCATTCATTTTCCTTCGGCTTAGTTTCTATTTCAGAGGTCGCCAACTATTCCAACATATGTTTTACACAGCAGATGCCCTTCCAGCCACAACCCAGTACTGGGAAACACCCATACACTCTTACATTCACACACACACACACACTCATACACTACGGACTCATACTGTGTTTGGACTTTGGACTCACGCCAACATGGGGAGAACATGCAAACTCCAAACAGAAATGTCAACTGGCCCAGCCGGGACTCGAACCAGCGACCTTCTTGCTGTGAGGCCACAGTGCCAACCACTGAGCTACCATGCCACCCATCTATATATATATATATATATATATATAAAATTTTAAATGTAACAAATAAAATTCACAATTTTACAGTTTGTAATAAAACATTTTAAACATCCTCCTGATTATTTAACACTTCGACATGTAGTTTTAATGTTGTCTTTCATGCATCTAAAATTTATTTAGCAAATAAATAAATAAGCATAAGCCGTACAGCAAGAGTTTAAAAGTAATGTTAATAACAGCTCAAATCTTTTGAACTTGCGTGGGAGTATTATGAAAAATATGAAAATATGAGTCCACTCAGAGACACTGATAAGATAACTGTGCTTTTTTTTCTCAGCAAAAACTTCTTTTTAAATTGAGTTTCATTGATGCATGTAGAAACAATTGGGATGTTTTACATGTCCTGTGGGTTCTTACACAAATCTGCAGTGATTACACTAATTTCAGCATGTTCAGTCGGTGCTCATGAACTAATGATAATGATAACATCATTAACCCAGTGGATTTTGCATAATGAAGGCTGCTGGCATTCAGAGTGTCTTACTAGTCCACAGACAAAAACGAGCTGCAAAAGAGCTTCTGAAC
Organism: Danio jaintianensis; assembly: GCA_903798115.1. Lineage (NCBI taxonomy): Eukaryota > Metazoa > Chordata > Actinopteri > Cypriniformes > Danionidae > Danio > Danio jaintianensis. The sequence goes on from CAIGQV010016298.1 coordinate 10,673,588, forward strand.
ACATCAAACATTATTATAATCAATTAATGCTTTGCATGCACACCTATTATATTTATTCTGCTTTTTTTACCAACATTTTTTACTATAGGGTTCAATTAGTCTGAAATCTTCAGACCAATCAAATGCTCTCTAGTATCTGACAAGCCCCGCCCGCTTCAAAATGCTTTAAATTTGATGTGCTTGAGCACTGGAGTTGGGTTTGAGAATGGTTAGCACTGTGGTCTGTGGCCTCACATTGTGGCCTCACAGCAAGAAGGTCGCTGGTTCGAGTCCTGGCTGGGCCTGTTGGCATTTCTGCGTGGAGTTTGCATGTTCTCCCCATGTTGGCGTGGGTTTCCTCCGGTTGCTCCGGCAGGTGAATTGAATAAACTAAATTGGTCATAGTGTATGAGGGTGTGTGTGTGTGTGTGTGTGTGTGTGTGTGTGTGTGTGTGAATGTGAGAGTGTTTGGTGTTTCCCAGTACTGGGTTGCAGCTGGAAGGGCATCCGCTGTGTAAAACATATGCTGGATAAGTTGGCGGTTCATTCCGCTGTGGTGACCCCTGATGAATAAAGGGACTAAGCCGAAGGAAAACGAATGAATGAATATGCTTGAGCTCAACCACTCTCACTGGCAGAGCTGTGATAAAACAAAACGCTATTGGCTATTTTTGAAAAGGGGGAGGAGCTACTCTATGTCACGCCCTCTCTTCATGTTTCAGTTGAGATTACGTCACACACATCGAACAAAAATGCACATTTCAAAGCACTTTACTTCAAAATTCCTTTAAAGAAACTGCAGCAATCAATGTCAACTTGAACTACATTTGTCATCCAAAAAATATGCAATTTTGTTAATTAATAATGGCAACAGACCTACAAAAATATTGTGCACCAATAGTTTGCACACACTGACCTTGCAGCTGGACGGATGCTTCATAATTTCCGCTTATCACTGAGTCTGTGCTTGGAGTACTGCAGCGATAGGTGGCGCTGTCGCTAATTTGAGCATCTTGAATCCTCAATTCCACTACGTTGTCCGCTAGTCGTGCTATGCTAATGTCGCCGCTCTTTATGCGGTCCCGTAGAGAGCGGTCTGAGAATGCAGGGTCGAATGTGGAGATCACATTGGTGGTTTTTGTTCCTCGTGTTACAGTCCATTCAAAGTCCTGCTCTCTGGGGCCCTCATAGTCAGACACATCACAGCGGATGGACAGCGGCTGGCCCTCCACCCGGAGCAAAGGGCCCCCAGACACTGACACCGACCGGCAGCCGCATAAACCTGGAAAACACAAACAAACACACACAACAGGGAGTAATTGATTAGTCCTTATATCACATACACTTTCAATTATGTCAACATGAAATTGTGCTGGCAAACCATTTAATGAGCATATTTCCAAACAATACACTGCAATCGATCCAAGGCGAGGCTTTTGTTGTGATTCATTATGATTTTATCCACAAAGACAAAGAGAATATGGCAACTTGCAATTTTCATTTGATTTAAATAGCTTAAAAAATGGTATAAATAATCAAAAAAACATTACTGATGATTCTTTTATGAATACAACCCATTCATTTGGAACGTCTTTTAACAGATCAGCATATAATATGGAAATGTTTTGTCGTGATTTATTATGATTTTATTCACCATGACAAAGTAAATATGGTAACTTTTTTTTTTTTTGGGATTTAACTCATTAAAAATGGTATACATAAACATATACAATATAATTAGTGCTGGGCAAAAATTGCATTGCATCCAAAATAAAGTTTGTTTTGACATAATATAAGTGTGTGTGCTGTGTATATTTATTATTCGTTCATTTTCCTTCGGTTTAGTCCCTTTATTCATCTGGGGTTGCCACAGCGGAATGAACCTCCAACTTATCCAGCATATGTTTTATGCAGCGGATGCCCTTCCAGCTGCAACCGAGTACACACTCATTCACACACACACTACAGCCAATTTAGTTTACCCAATTCACCTATAGCGCATGTGTTTGGACTGTGGGGGAAACCGGAGCACCCGGAGGAAACCCACGCCAACACGGGGAGAACATGCTAACTCCACACAGAAATGCCAACTGACCCAGCCGGGACTTGAACAAGCGACCCTCTTGCTGTGAGGCGACAGTGCTAACCACTGAGCCACTGTGTCGCCATATATTTATTATGTATATATAAATACACACATGCATGCATATATTTGAGAAAATTTTTATTTATATGTAGATATCAAATATATATATGTATATATATACAAATTATATATACATTTAAATATCTATATAACAAAATTGTTTCATATAGTTTTGTTTCTATGTAAGCGTATCACATATACATAATAAATATATATAATACACACACACACATATTATGTCAAAACAAACTTTTATTTTGGATGCGATTAATCGCAATTAATCTTTGCCCAGCACTAATTATAATATTCATTCATTCATTCATTTTCTTTTCGGCTTAGTCCCTTTATTAATCTGGGGTCGCCACAGCGGAATGAACCGCCAACTTATCCAGCATATGTTTCACGCAGCGGATGCCCTTCCAGCTGCAACTCATCACTGGGAAACACCCATACACTCTCATACACACACATACACTACGGACAATTTTAGCTTACCCAATTCACCTATACCGCATGTCTTTGGACTTGTGGAGGAAACCGGAGCACCCGGAGGAAACCCACGCCAACATGGGGAGAACATGCAAACTCCACACAGAAATGCCAACTGACCCAGCCAAGGCTCGAACCAGTGACCTTCTTGCTGTGAGGCGAACGTGCTACCCACTGCGCCACCGTGCAGCCAATATAATATAATATAATATAATAAAAATTTGTGATCCTTTTATGAATACAACCCATTAATTTGGAACGTCTTTTAACAGATCAGCATATAATATGGAAATGTTTTGTAATAAAAAGTTTTTACTGTATTTTGCTTTGTTTCCTTGTTTCTTTCAAACACATTAAAAAGGTCCTAGTTATGCCAAACATTTTGACTGGAGAAACATAAATGAACTTCACTGACTTTAACAGTAAAATTCAACAAAAGGTGGAAATTTAATTGTGAATTATTATGATTTTATCCACACTGTAACTGTAAGAGTAAAAAAGACCTGTAAAACACAAACAAACTAACAGACACAACAGGGAGTTATTGATTGATACTTATATCACATGCACTTTCAATTATGTCAACATGAAATTGTGCTGGCAAACCATTTAATGAGCATATTTCCAAACAATACAGTGCAATCGATCCAAGGTGAGGCTTTTATTGGGATTTATGACAAAGTAAATATGGCAACTTGTCATTTTTATCTGATTTAACTCATTAAAAATTGTATAAATATAATATAATATAATATAATATAGGGCAGTGCGGTGGCACAGTGGGTAGCGCTGTCACCTCACAGCAAGAAGGTCCCTGGTTCGAGCCTCTGCTGGGTCAGTCTGTGTGGAGTTTGCATGTTCTCCCCATGTTGGCGTGGGTTTCCTCCGGGTGCTCCGGTTTCCCCCACAAGTCCAAAGACATGCGCTATAGGTGAATTGGGTAAGCTAAATTGTCCATAGTGTGTGAATGAGTGTGTATGGGTGTTTCCCAGTGATGGGTTGCAGCTGGAAGGGCATCCGCTGCGTAAAACATATGCTGGATAAGTTGGCGGTTCATTCCGCTGTGGCGATCCCTGATTAATAAAGGGACAAAGCCGAAAAGAAAATAAATGAATGAATGAATGAATGAATAATATAATATAATATAATATAATATAATATAATATAATATAATATAATATAATATAATATAATATAATATAATATAATATAATATAATATAATATAATATAATATAATATAATATACATTAGTGATGATTATTTTTTAAATACAAACAATTAATTTCGAATAACTGAACAGATCAGGGCGACGCGGTGGCGCAGTGGGTAGCACGTTCGCCTCACAGCAAGAAGGTCGCTGGTTTGAGCCTTGGCTGGGTCAGTTGGCATTTCTGTGTGGAGTTTGCATGTTCTCCCCGTGTTCGCGTGGGTTTCCTCCGGGTGCTCCGGTTTCCCCCACAAGTCCAAAGACATGCGGTATAGGTGAATTGGGTTATCTAAAATTGTCCGTAGTGTATGTATGTGTGTGAATGAGTGTGTATGGATGTTTCCCAGTGATGGGTTGCAGCTGGAAGGGCATCCGCTGCGTAAAACATATGCTGGATAAGTTGGCGGTTCATCCCGCTGTGGCGACCCCAGATTAATAAAGTGACTAAGCCGAAAAGAAAATGAATGAATGAATGAATGAATGAACAGATCAGCATATAATATGGAAATATTTGATAATTAAAAAATGGATCTTACTGTTTTTACTGTATTTTGTTTTGTTTCCTAGTTAATTTCAAACACATGAATAAAGTTTTAGTTATACCAAACCTTTTGACTGGAGAAACATGAAAAGTGAGTTTTACAGTAAAATTCAACAAAATGTGGAACTTTAATTGTGAATTATTATGATTGTATCCACACTGTAACTGTAATAGTCTATATATAGATGATTTAACAATATTAAAATATTTTTATGATCAAATTAAACCAGGTAATGTAGACAGGACAGGATTTTGTAATAATATTTAACTTATTATTATATTTTTAATCTTGTTTTGTTTCCTAGTTTCTTTAAAAAAAAACTAAAATATGACATATTCCAAACTTCTGACTTGGGAATAAATAAACATAAATGAGTTTTACAATAGGGCAACGCGGTGGCGCAGTGGGTAGCACGTTCGCCTCACAGCAAGAAGGTCGCTGGTTCGAGCCTCGGCTGGGTCAGTTGGCGTTTCTGTGTGGAGTTTGCATGTTCTCCCCGTGTTCGCGTGGGTTTCCTCCGGGTGCTCCGGTTTCCCCCACAAGTCCAAAGACATGCGGTATAGGTGAATTGGGTAAGCTAAAATTGTCCGTAGTGTACGTGTGAATGAGTGTGTATGGATGTTTCCCAGAGATGGGTTGCAGCTGGAAGGGCATCCGCTGCGTAGAACATATGCTGGATAAGTTGGCGGTTCATTCCGCTGTGGCGACCCCAGATTAATAAAGGGACTAAGCC